>JBBPBX010106188.1:0-11476 GCA_038048925.1 Garcialebias charrua | reverse complement strand
TCATGTTACAACATAAGGACACAATCCTTGACTTTAAATATGTGCATCTTGTATAAAATTTAGACACAGTTTTGGCTGCTATGTTCTGCACATCACAGAGCATTTATGATAACAATGTTTTTTTTTTTAAAGCTGTTGGTCTAAAATGTAGAATGACATTTCCTACACATTTACTGCATTTATATCATTTATTTGATGAAAATGGAAAACTACACCGTCCATCCATCCATCTATCCTTGTTTACCCACTTTTTTCTTTTCGGGTCACGGAGGGTCACTGGTGCCCATGTCCAGCTATCACTGTGCAAGACGTGGGGGACACCCTGGACAGGTCTCCCGTCCATCACAGGGACACATAGAGACAAACAAGAAAAGTATCAATTTACTCGCTCACTCACACAAGTTAGAGTTCTAATTAAAGCACGCAAAAGTAATTTATGAGTAAAAAAAGAAGCCCAAGTCCAACAGACTATAGCAACACAGAAATATTTTCCTGATAACAATAATAACACACACACACACACACACGCACGCGCACACACACATATATTAGGGGTGCGAATCTCTCAGTGTCTGCAGAATCGATTCGATTTTGATTTTTCGTGTCACGATTCAATTCAAAATCGATTTTTCGATTCAGAAACGATTTTTCTATTAAAATGGTCATACATTTAGCTTGAGTTCCCTTTCAGTTCGATCTCTCGGTGCAACATACTTGCTATGGGAATTGCGCCCCTGCGCGATTACCTGAAGGAATACATTCACGCTTTTACGGCAGGGGGCGTCACCCCGCGCCAGAGGTACCGCCCTTTAGGTACTTAGGCAACTGACGCCCCTCCATCTTCCTCTTTTTTGCCCTTCACCTCGCAAAAACCTGAACTACCTCTCTTCGCGGGACTTCTCTGCTGCTCCATCGCTCAACTTGAGGTGAGCTCGCTCCCTGCACAGAGCGCACAGAGAATTTTTCCCTGCGTACTGCTGGACTGGCGAAAGCTAGCCCAGCACATTTCTATAACCTCAAAGTTTTTCTTCTCTCCTCTCTCCTACAGGTTGCTTCGCTCGACGGAGTTATAACTGCGTCACAACCGCTGCCTCATCTAACACTAGCTTAGCGAGCTAGCCAGCGAAAGCAACACGATGGAGGAGACACTTGAACAAAGAAGAAAAAGGATTCTGGAAGGTCTCACTCGCCTTGTCTCGGACATGCCTCCGGAGAAAGGGAAACAAAAGACTAAACTTCAAAGGTAATCCAGCGGGACGGCGAGCCCAAACTCGCGCGTCTGTCCCAGCGGCTGTGGATTTTACCTGGCAGTCGACGGACACCCATGAGGCCTGTCCAGTCTGCCTGGGTATATTTCATGCAAAACAAGCTCTGGACGCGCCCGACTCTTGCCCACACTGCAGCCAGATGCTGGACGCGGTGCTGCGGCATCGGGTGGACCTCGTGGCTATGGCCATGGGAAGCTCAGCTGGTCCACAGGACCCAGACACTACGGAGACCCTCACTCCGATGCCAGAGCTCGAACACATGGCTCTACACGATAGCACACACGTCGAATGGGGCGACAGCCCTGACCCGCTTGCTACCATGGGGGACCTAATGGTCGAGTTTGACACCAGAGGCATGATGAATGAAGACGAGATCTCCATCTCAGCCTCGGGCAAATTTTCAGCGGAGGAACCAGAACTTGAGATTGAGGATCCGGGAGAGCACCTCCCTACGACCTTGATACCTGCACTCCCTGAAACGGACTTCTCCATCCCGGCTCTGTTCAACCTGTGCCACAGAGCGGCAGATGCGTTGAACATCCCCTGGCCGGAACCCCCACCTCGCCAACAGGTCACGAGGCTGGCGGGGAACTATTTTTATTCAAAGCAACAGGCTGCAACAAGGCAAAGGATGCCCGTGTTCCCAGACTTCCTCACGGAACTGACCCGCACCTGGCCTCAGCCACGAGCGCCCATGCTTCTCCCCCTCTCACAATTCCTCGACGTGGAGGGCATGGATCAGGTGGGAATAGCTAATGCACCTCAGATTGAGGACACGCTAGCGTCCCACCTAGCTCCCAGATCGTCAGGAACAAAGCCGACTCTCCCCAGCAAAGCTTGCAGAGCCTCAGCGTCGCTTCTCGAAAAGTGCTACAGAGCTCAAGGACTTGCGGCGCGCGCCATGAACGCGTCAGCGATGATGCAGGCTTACCTCGCAGAAAAACTCCAACAACTGCAGGAAACCTCGGATAAGCAAGCTGCTGCCGAACTACTGGACGAAGCCCGCAGAGCTACAGACTTTGTCCTTCGTATGATGGGTACAGCTGCTGTGGCTCAGGGCAGAGGTATGTCGGAAGTGGTCATCGCGCTCCGCCACCTGTGGATGACGCTGACGGATTTACCAGAGAGACAAAAGGTGCCTTTTCTCCACCACTCGATAGAAGCGGAGGGACTTTTTGGCCAGACTTTGGAACGAATCCAAACCAAGCTGGACCAAAGGCGCAGGTAGGCTGAAGCTCTCAGGGTGGGCATTCCTCGTCGGAGTTTTGCCCCACCCAGAGAGCCCACTGGAAGCAGACTTGCACAGCCGCGACACAGCTCGACGACGCGTGCACCACCGCAGAAGCGGACAGCATACGAGGAGCATAGGCGTAATTTACACGGGGGTTAGGGGGGTTTTGACCCCCCCAATAATTTGATCCGGTCATTTAACCCCCCCAATAAAATGAAATCATTTCGTCATTATACATATCTTACATCAATAATTGATTTTCTTTATTCATTCAAATTTTTTAGTAAAATTGCTGCATGTTTTTAACAAACTCCCTGAGGACTGACCCCCTCCCATGCAAATAATTTGGTATCACCCATCTCACCGGCTACAGGAAGTCACGTGAGTCACGGAGCTGCTCATGAAGTTGCCCAGAAGTTTCTACATGCATGTGTTCGAAAAAGGCCTCCTTTGGTCGGACTGACTCTGTCGCTGCCCGCCCCTTGCTATGGATGTAGCTGCTATTAGCTGTGAGGTTCGCTGTTTTTGTTTGCAAGATACCACTCATAAACCACACCGCGGATTTTTAAATCAAGCTGATTTCACATTTGGTTCAGCTCAGGAGCCCATCTGCTGTAGTGAGGTAAGAAATATATTTTTTAAGCGTTTATTTAACTAAATTTAAAGAAACAAAGCTCCGGTTTGACCCGCCTGGCGCCTGCATAAAATTCAGCGAACTTTTTTTTTTTTAAATCCAGCTGATTTGAACATTTCGTCAAACTCAGGAGTACGTCTACTATCACCCATAAGTCAGCGAAGAAATACTGTATATTTTTAAGCGTTTATTTAGCTAAATTTAAAGAAAGAAAGCGTCCGGTTTGACCCGCCTGGCGCCTGCATAAAAATCAGCGAACTTTTTTTTTTAAATCCAGCCGATTTGAACATTTAGTTAAACTCAAGAACACGTCTTCTATAAAGTCAGCTTAGTAATATATTTTTTCTCGCAAAGAAATAATTGTTTTTACCGTGTTTCTTTGTGAAGTTCTTCGTACTAGCTGGGTCCTGTCGCCGCCATCTTGATCAGGACAAAGCTGACGCGTCGCGTGGAGATGACGCGTATACAGCAAGAGAAATTGAATATGATGTCCCATTAAGTAAAGCAGAAATAAAAATAATTGTTAAAGATAAAATAAATGATATGTGGCAGGAGAGGTGGGATTTAGAGGAAAGAGGAAGACATTTACATAACATACAGAAGGAGGTACTCCTAAGTGACGATAGTAGTTTAATGTCTAGGAGAGAGGAAGTATGGATTAAGTTGAGGATTAATAATAATAATAATAATAATAAATTCAATTTATACCGCACTTTTCATTAATAAAAATCTCAAAGTGCTTGGGCACACTACATTAAATAGTGGTCTAAAGATAATAGGAAAACATCCATCAGGTGACTGCTCTAATTGTGGGGTACTGGAAGGAGTGGAACATGTGTTGATTTATTGTAAGAAATATAATAAAGAGAGGAAGGCACTGGAAAGGGTAATGGGGAGTTCGGTGACAATGGTTACTTTATTGAAGAAAAATCAGTCACAGGTTATAACTAAAGCATTTGTTAAATATTTGAAAGTTACAAAATTAGCTGAAAGGATTTAATTTTATTTTAATTAATTAATTAATTAATTTATTTATTTATTTTTTGTTGAAAGTAGACTCTTGAATTACATCTCCGTCCAGTTGATGGCGGTAATGCACTGAGTTTGTAAACTGCCAGTAAACACCATCGAAGAAGAAGAAGAAGAGATGACGCGTATTAAACACTGAAGCGTATAGTGTACAATTTTTTCGTGTTTATTGTTAATCACAACCCCCCCAATGTTAGACCTAAAGTTACGCCCCTGACGAGGAGGAGCCTCAGCAGAGACCCCCGCCGAACCAACCTCGCTCCGAGCACGCATGTACTAAAACCAGGTTTGTCCCACGCCAAGCGAGCAAGCACAGGGCCTCCTCGGCGAACCGGGACACTCATCAAAAACGTGCCTGATGAACCAGGTTCACGATTACTTTTTCGACGACCTCCTGCCCACGTGGTAACAGGAGTGTTCGCACCTTGTTCAGACTTTATTTGTAGCAAAGTACAAAAAGCTGATAATCATGTTGCATGCACAAACCATGCTTTTCCTGCTGTGAGTGACATCAAATCATGTATGTCGTTGCACGTAAGCACGAATAAAACTCATAAAACAGCACATCCCTGTTTTATTGAAAAAAAAAAAAACACACCAACACAAATAAAGTCAACAGTACGGGCCTCTGGCCTATCAGCCGTCATAAAGGGGGGGGCCACATCCCCCTCCCTCACGGCTCATGGGGTGCTAGCCTATTCAATAAGCCCCAGCAGGGTGCCTTTGAATCTGTCTCCAAAAGGTAGACCCAGAGGCGTCTGTGAACAGACCCTACACCTCTCGCTATAGGTTTATACTAGTGTCTCATGTCTTTTACCCCCCGTTGAGTGAACCCAGCGATGATGCAATTGCGTGTGTGTTACCGACCGCATTGAGTGTTTATACTTGGCAAGACGTGGGGGATAAATTATAATAAATCCCTCCCTCTTCCCTCCCTCTTCCAACTTTTTTTTTTTTTTTTATTGAATTTATTCATTTCAAATTGTAAAAACACAAGAAAATTATTTACAAAACCACATTATAAAACAAAACAATACATGAAATGAAAGGAGGCAGAAGAAGAAAAAAATCTCATTATTTCTGCCCCTTCTTCAAACAAAATTAACAATCAATTCAAATAGCAATCACATATATAAAAAAAATATAAGATATTAAATGATTTCTCACACAAAACCATAAATTCTGAGCTTTGAACAATAATAAAAGAATATTATAGTCAACCAAATCATTAAAAAAAAAACTCAACTATGATTCGAACTCACGTCCTTTAGTGTTGCAACGCAACGTCTTAACCACTAGACCACCACAGCTTGTTGTACAACAATGGAGTTTGCTTTCTTTTAAAGGGTGCATGCAGGCGCGCATGCTTTTGTGTGCGTGCGCGTAAATAGCATATTGGTGTGTGTGTGTGTGTGTGTGTGTGTTGGGTGCAATGCGCAAAGTGTGCTGAGGCGCACGGTTTGCGTGCGCGCGCACACACAGACAAGTTCTCTTCAAAACTATCCATGTGTCTGTCAAAGCAAAAACAAAAAACGCCCACAAACTTTGAACCAATCACACGCTGCGAGCCGCATCGTCGGCTTCTCGGAGTTCTGCTTGGGGGCTATGTACACGACGCGCTGTCACCGGGGGATCACAGCGGGAGTGCGGCCAAAAGTTGCGCAATGTTTGTCACTCAACGGGGGGTAAAAGACGTGCGCCAGGGCGTCTTGCCGAGTATAACAAGGCCTTAAGGCAGGTGGGAAAGGGCACGTGTCCCAGCCCCTGCTCCATTAGGAGCAAGGGGCCGGCTAATACACTAGCCAGACGACCACGTGGCACGCTCACACCACAGGAGAACACGTCGGACGTCCCAAAGCAGACACATTTTTCACACCCTCTGAAAAGCGGCTATGATCACGCTTCTGTGCATGTGAAAGGATCGGAGTTGAACCAGGTTTTTCCTCCTGATTTTGAAAGGAAACTGGGCTCCTTATCAACAAATTATCTTGAGTCTGCCAGCCACAAAGGATCATCCCCACGTTCACACATCACTGCTGCTCCTTTATTATTCATGAAGGACACACAAAGCTCGAACAGTGGAAGTGCAGCACGTGATTTTCCTCACAAGGCTGCATCAACCTTGTCCCCACACGGTATCCCACCTGGGGGGACAACAATTAAAGTCAGGAGGTCTGCTCGTTTACAGAAACAGCAGCCCCTCGACCCAACAGAAAAACATGTTTTGGAGGGAAACAGTAGTTTTCCTGCTCCAACTCATTCTAATAAAATTAATAGACTCCATCTGTCTTCGAGGAGACTCGATCAGAGAAGTCTGTTAGCACATCAACGTGGAGGCCCGCTCCCCAACTTGGTGGACTCTCAAAGTCTCACACAGGGAGTCACAGCCCAGCTGCTTAGGCCAGGTTCTGGAATTAATTCCAGCCTGTTAGCCGAAAAACAGACTGATCGCGTCGGGTTTGCCTGAGAACATGGTGACAACTATACAAAATGCCCATGCCGGGTCAACACAATCTCTATATGCACAGAAATGGCGCATCTTCGAAGCCTGGTGCTCAGAAAGAAATATTATTTCTTATGCTTGTGACCTGGCTCAACTTTTAACCTTCTGTTACGAGCACTGACCTCTAAGGGCTCTCTTTTCTTGAGGGAGCCCTCTCTCTCCTATTGTTTTTCAGTTCTACCTGGCTGCCACAGGTGAAAAGTGTTTGAGCTCGTCAGCCACCCCATAAAGAGCTTCATGCCAAAGATGTCAGGTCCCTTTTGTCTGGGCCTTGATCTGCTGTGATCTTGTCTGTGTGGTTTGATAAAACTTAACTGATCTTGCTGTGAGCACTTTTGGTATAGTTTGTGAGTGCCTAACTAATGTTGTTGTTTTTTTCTCTGTTCACAGGGGAAGCTGGTAGGGGTTCTCTGCCATTTCTGTTCCAACCTGTTTTCTCCTGTTTTGTGGATAGCTAGGGAGCTTAGCCATTGTATTTTAAGTTTACTTCTAGCTAGTTATATATTTTCTTTATAGTTAGAAGGGGGTGTTTTGTTTGTTGTTTTGGCCTTGGAGACCCTGAAGCTTAAAGCTTCCCTGTGTTTTTCTGATTGTTTTTTCTCTTTTCTACTTTGTAAAATAAACATGTTATTTTATTGACATCAACTGTTAGTTTTTTTCATGTTACACCCAGTGCCATATTTTTACCTGATTAGCCTCAGGGTGAGGTTGTAACATAAGTGGGGGCTCGTCCGGGATAATTCATCCATCCATCCATCCATCTTCTTCCGCTTATCCGGGGTCGGGTCGCGGGGGTAGCAGCCTAAGTAGGGAGGCCCAGACTTCCCTCTCCCCAGCCACTTGGAGCAGTTCCTCCGGGGGAATCCCAAGGCGTTCCCAGGCCAGCCGAGAAACATAGTCCCTCCAGCGCGTCCTGGGTCTTCCTCTGGGTCTCCTCCCGGTGGGACGTGCCCGGAACACCTCACCAGGGAGGCGTCCAGGAGGCATCCTAACCAGATGCCCGAGCCACCTCAACTGGCTCCTCTCGATGTGGAGAAGCAGCGGCTCTACTCCGAGTCCCTCCCGGATGACTGAGCTTCTCACCCTATCTCTAAGGGAGAGTCCAGCCACCCTGCGGAGAAAACTCATTTCAGCCGCTTGTATCCGAGATCTTGTTCTTTCGGTCATAACCCAAAGCTCATGACCATAGATGAGGGTGGGAACGTAGATCGATCGGTAAATTGAGAGCTTTGCCTTTTGACTCAGCTCTCTCTTCACCACGACAGACCGGTACAGCGCCCGCTTCACTGCGGACGCTGCACCTATCCGCCTATCGATCTCACGCTCCAGTTTTCCCTCATTCGTGAACAAGATCCCGAGATACTTAAACTCCTCCACTTGGGGCAGGACCTCCTCCCCGACCCGGAGAGGGCATGCTACCCTTTTCCGGCTCAAGACCATGGCCTCGGATTTGGAGGAACTGATCCTCATCCCGGCCGCATCACACTCGGCTGCAAACCGCTCCAGTGAAAGTTGTAAATCACGAACTGATGAAGCCAGTAGGACCACATCATCTGCAAAAAACAGAGAAGCGATTCTAAGGTCACCAAAACGGATCCTCTCAACACCTTGGCTGCGCCTAGAAATTCTGTCCATAAAAGTTATGAACAGAATCGGTGACAAAGGGCAACCTTGGCGGAGTCCAACTCTCACCGGAAACGAGCCTGACTTACTGCCGGCAATGCGGACCAAGCTCTGACACCGGTCGTACAGGGACCTAACAGCCCTTATCAAAGGGCCTGGTACCCCATACTCCCGGAGTACCCCCCACAGAACCCCCCGAGGGACGCGGTCGAATGCCTTCTCCAAGTCCACAAAACACATGTAAACTGGTTGGGCAAACTCCCACGCACCCTCCAGGACCCTGCTGAGGGTGTAGAGCTGGTCCAGTGTTCCACGACCAGGACGAAAACCACACTGCTCCTCCTGAATCCGAGGTTCGACTATCCGACGGACCCTCCTCTCCAGAACCCCTGAATAGACCTTACCAGGGAGGCTTAAGAGTGTGATCCCCCTATAGTTGGAACACACCCTACGGTCCCCCTTTTTAAATAGGGGAACCACCACCCCAGTCTGCCAATCCAAGGGAACTGCCCCCGATGTCCACGCGATATTGCAGAGTCGCGTAAGCCAACACAACCCTACAACATCCAGAGCCCTAAGGAACTCCGGGCGAATCTCATCCACCCCCGGAGCCTTGCCACCGCGGAGCTTTTTAACCACCTCGGCGACCTCAGCACCAGAGATCGGAGAACCCGACCCAAAGTCCCCAGGCTCTGCTTCCTCAGTGGAAGACGTGCCAGTAGGATTGAGGAGGTCTTCGAAGTATTCCGCCCACCGACTCACAACATCCCGAGTTGAGGTCAGCAGCACGCCACCTCCACCATAAATGGTGTTGGTCTCGTACCTCTTTCCCCCCCTGAGACGCCGGATGGTGGACCAGAATCGCCTCGAAGCCGTACGGAAGTCATTCTCCATGGCCTCTCCGAACTCCTCCCACGCCCGAGTTTTTGCCTCAGCAACCACCCGAGCCGCATGCCGCTTGGACTGCCGGTACCTATCAGCTGCTTCCGGGGTCCCACAAGCCAAAAAGGCCCAATAGGACTCCTTCTTCAGCCTGACAGCATCCCTCACTGCCGGTGTCCACCACCGGGTTCGAGGGTTGCCACCTCGACAGGCACCAACAACCTTGCGGCCACAGCTCCGATAAGCTGCCTCGACAATAGAGGCGCGGAACACGGCCCACTCGGACTCCATGTCCCCCGCCTCCCTCGGAACGTGTTCAAAGCTCTCCCGGAGGTGGGAGTTAAAGCTCCGTCTTACGGGAGACTCTGCCAGACGTTCCCAGCAGACCCTCACGATACGTTTGGGTCTGCCAGGTCTGACCGGCATCCTCCCCCACCATCGGAGCAAACTCACCACCAGGTAGTGGTCAGTAGACAGCTCCGCCCCTCTCCTCACCCGAGTGTCCAAGACATGCGGCCGCAGATCAGATGAGACGACAACAAAGTCGATCATCGAACTGCGACCTAGGGTGTCCTGGTGCCAAGAGCACATATGGACACCCTTATGCTTAAACATGGTGTTCGTTATGGACAATCCATGACGAGCACAGAAGTCCAATAACAGAACACCACTCTGGTTCAGATCAGGGGGGCCGTTCCTCCCAACCACACCCCTCCAGGTCTCACTGTCATTGCCCACGTGAGCGTTGAAGTCCCCCAGTAGAACAAGGGAGTCCCCAGGAGGCGCACTCTCCAATACCCCCTCCAAGGACTCCAAAAAGGGTGGGTAGTCTGAGCTGCCGTTTGGTGCATAGGCACAAACAACAGTCAGAGCCCGTCCCCCCACACGTAGGCGAAGGGAGGCTACCCTCTCGTTCACCGGGGTGAACCCCAACGTACAGGCACCAAGATGGGGGGCAACCAGTATGCCCACTCCTGCTCGGCGCCTCTCACCAGGGGCAACTCCAGAGTGGAAGAGTGTCCAACCCCTCTCAAGGAAACTGGTTCCAGAGCCAGAGCCATGCGTTGAGGTGAGTCCGACTATTTCTAGTCGGAACCTCTCAACCTCACACACTAGCTCAGGCTCCTTCCCCACCAGTGGGATAATTAATTTGTGAAAATGGCACAGTTTAGTTTGAAGGAATTTTTAAGTAATCCTACTGTACAACAGTTTGATGTCTGTAGAAAAGATGATTTATATGAACTTGCTTCATACTTGGGTATCCATGTGTCTAAGTCTTTGCTCAAAAGTGATCTAAAATCTCTTGTTTTTAGTAATTTGGTCGAGAAAGGAGTGCTGTCACTGGAAGTGGATAAAAAGGATGCCACCTCATCTTTTGAAGCTGCTGATCAGCCTGCAGTTTGTGCTGATGATGGCATGGGGACACCTGCTGCTGCAAAACCAGAGGGAGGTAAACCACCACAGTCTCTCCCACGGTTTGAGCCTTTGTCTGCTGAGTCCACAGTTCCTAGTGGAGGAGCTCGTTTAAAGGTGCGTCTGGCTCGACTTGAACTGGAAGCCAGAGAGAGGGAACGTAAGGATGACCTGGAGTTCAAGCTTAAATGCCGACAAATCGAAGCTGAAACTGCTATTAAAATACGTCAGTTGGAGTTGCAGGCTCAAAAACCGACTACAGTTCACACTACAGATGGAGATGAGGCCAAGGTCAGGATTTCACCAGGTAAACCTTCTATACCACCTTCTACTTTTGACATCGGCAAGAATATTGCCCTGGTTCCACCATTCAGAGAGACAGAAGTGGAGGCATATTTTAATGCATTTGAGCGTATTGCGGTTGCCCTTCAGTGGCCCACAGAAGTTTGGCCCCTTTTGTTGCAGTGCAAACTGACTGGTAAGGCACAGGAAGTATGTTCAGCACTCACAATTGAAGACAGTCTTGTGTATGACAAAGTTAAAGCTGCCATACTCAGGGCATATGAGCTAGTGCCTGAGGCATACAGACAACGGTTCAGAGCTTTAAGAAAATCCACTGCACAAACATTTGTTGAATTTGCAAGAGAAAAAGCAATGTTATTTGACAGATGGTGCCAGGCAACCAAAGCCACTGATTTTTCCTCACTACGTGAGTTGGTACTGTTGGAAGAGTTCAAAAACTGCCTTCCTGATCGTACAGTCTTGTACTTGAATGAGCAAAAAGCTACCACCTTACAAGAGGGAGCTATCTTAGCTGAAGAATTTGCCCTTACTCACAAAAATGTTTTTTGTAAATCTGATCAACCCCCTCGGGATAAAATGGGGAAAGATGT
>JBBPBX010106187.1:0-11476 GCA_038048925.1 Garcialebias charrua | reverse complement strand
ATAAACTTTGTCTTTTAACAAAGTGCATTTGGATATTTAAAGGTAATGCATTATTTTGAGCTCTATACATAACTGATAAGATATTATAGTCTACCAAATCATGGAACTTCAATAACTTTAGGTGATAGAATAATGTACTTGATGGATGACGATAATGCTTTCTAGTGATAATTCTTACAGCTCTTTTCTGTAATACAAAAATAGGTTTTGTGATTGTTTTACACGCATTCCCCCAAACATCAATGCAATAGATTAAGTGTGGAACAATGATTGTGTTATACAACAAATATAGAGCTTTATCATTTAATAGGTCTCTGACTTTGTACAGTACTGCAATCGATTTAGCTATTTTTATTCTTACAGAATTTATGTGTTGTTTCCATGTCAGTTTGTCATCAATGATAACACCCAAAAACTTCACCTCACTCATTCTACAAATCTCAACATCCTCAATTTTGAGTGGGACATCAACAGTTTTCTTTTTATTACCGAATATCATGTAATTAGTTTTCTCTAGATTTAATGATAATTTATTTATTTTAAACCAAGTTTGTATCTTGACAAATTCTGTCTTTATCAATTCCAACATTTGTTCTATATCTTCACCTAAACAGAAAAAAGTGGTATCATCAGCAAAAAGTACACATTTAAGGAGTCCTGACACATTTACCAAGTCATTCACATATAAAATAAAAAGCTTTGGTCCAAGTACAGAGCCTTGGGGAACTCCACATGTGATATTACAGAGGTCAGATCTTACATCATTTATTTGTACAAATTGTTTCCTATCTTTTAAGTAGCTAGATACCCACTGTAATGCTGGTCCTCTAATACCATATTTGTTCAGCTTTTCTAGGAGAATGGTGTGATCAATAGTATCGAATGCTTTTTTTAAATCAACAAAAATACTGATACAATATTGTTTTTGATCGACAGCAGTAGTTATTTGTTCCATTAATTCCATGAGAGCCATTGATGTAGAGTTTTTTGCTCTAAACCCATACTGACTGTTGCTTAGAATATTTTGTTTATCTATAAATTGGTCTAGTCTGTTTACAAATAGTTTTTCAAGAATTTTTGAAAACTGTGGTAACAAGGATATAGGTCTATAATTGTTGAATACACATTTATCACCATTTTTAAAAAGAGGAACGACCTTAGCTACTTTCATATTATCTGGAAATATTCCTGTTGAAAATGATAAGTTACATATGTATGTGAACGGCTCAATAACATGGCTCATTATGTCCTTCACAAACATCATATCCATGTCCACCCAGTCTTTCGATCTCTTGTCTGTAAGATGTTTTACTACATTCATTATTTCCTCTTTGTTAGTTCCATTTAGAAAAATACTATTTGCACAACCTGTAATTGAGTGGGTCACATTTTTATCTACTTTTGGTATCTTAGCTGCAAGGCTTGATCCAACATTCACAAAATATTGATTAAATTCATTTACAATTTCATTTTCATCATGAATTTCATCGTTGTCTTTTACAAAATATTTTGAAATACCAGTTTTTGCTTTATGATTCTTCAGGACACTATTCATTACTCGCCATGTTGCTTTCATATCACCATTACTTTTATCTAATAATTTACTATAATATTCTTTCTTATGTTTCCTTATAATCCCCACTAATTTATTTTTATACTTTTTATATTTTTCTTCAGCGCTCTGACTTCGCAATTTCAAGAAACATGAATACAAATAATTCTTTTTTTACAAGCATTTCTCAACCCTTTTGTCATCCATGGTTGATCAATCGTATTTCTCTTTGTGTAATTTGTTTGCACACAATTCTTTTCGTACAGAGCTTCCAGGATATTCATAAACTCATCATATGCTCTGTTCGCATCATCAACATACACATTATTCCAGTCTTGTTTATCTAGATCCTCTTTCAGTTTTTCCAAAACTTTTTTTGACGTGTTTATGATCTTTTTCTTCATTGCGACTGCTTTTGTGATGCTTTGATCATTTTTATAGATTGTGAAAACTGGTAAATGATCACTTAGATCGGTCGTTAAGATACCACTTATCACGTCCCCATTTGTTATATTTGTGAAAATATTATCAATTATTGTGGCACTATGAGTTGTAATTCTTGTTGGCTTTGATATCACTGGATACATATTTAAACTGTACATTGAGTTTATAAATGTGCTTATGTTATTTGAATCTGTTTTATTTCCCATATCAATGTTAAAGTCTCCACACAAAAAAACATTTTTATTAAAACTCTTCTCCATTAGCTCCAAGATTTTATCCGTGAATATTTCTATATTTGCTCCTGGTGATCTATAAACACAACTTATTATTATGTTTTTATCATTTTTGTTTATTATTTCTATTGTTATCATTTCCATAATATTATCCACTGTTATTGACATTTCATTATTTAATTTACATTTTATTTCATTATTGACAAACAGAGCGACTCCACCACCTCTTTTATTATTTCTGTTCATATGATATAATTCATACCCCTCGACGTGAATATTACTTGTGTTATCATCATTGAGCCATGTCTCTGACAGCGCTATTATTGTAAAAGTTCTATTTAATTGTTTTAAGTAATCTGTTATTTTGGATATGTTTGCATTTATACTTCTGCTATTAAAGTGAATAACGCCAAAAATACACTACACGCGGCTCCGCTCCGCCCCGCTCCGCAGGTCGCAGCTGTGCGAGTCCAATTTCCACTACCTGCGCTCTGCTCAGGTCCGAGTGGATGCGCTGCTCCGAGACGCATGCGCGGGAATTGCGAGATCGCGCGATAAATCAAGTGATAAATAATGAAGTCAGAACAAAACAATTCACTCGGTGGAAGAAAGAGAACAACTGTAGATACTGCTTTCAATCACATTTTCAACATTATATATTTTAGGTTCTGAGTCTTCGTATGTTGTCATGTTCTAATGTATTTGTTCATTTCACTGTATATTTTATCCATTTGTAATTTTTCATCTCCTGAATTCATCCAGATCCGTCAGCTCTTTTATAATTTTAGGCTGAGACCTTTCCTTTGTTTTGATAAAGACGTATCCATTTCTTGTCCATGTTGAATGTTTTATTTTTTTTGCTTTTTAACCACCTTGCTTCCTTTGCAATTTTTCCATTTTTTTTGGTAAGATGTTCATTTATGTAAACGTCTGTTCCCTTCAGATTTCTTCTATTTTGCATAACATAGTTTTTTGTATACCTGCTATAGAACTTGACGACTACTGACGGTTTGAATCTTGGTGAATTACTGGGCAGGGTGTGACAGAACGAAATGTCCCCATAGTTTATGTTAATGTTTCTTTCCTGTAAGAAAGTAACTACACGTTCGTCCAGAGTCTCTTGTTCTTCCTGAGATGCATTCTCAGTTTGGTCTTCGTTGGTAAGATTTCTTGCATTTGTCTGACACTTACTAATATCAAGTCCTGAGATCACCACGTTGTCTTGCTTTGTGTATTGTTCTAAGTCCTCTATTTTTTGTTCCAGTTCAGCAATTTTATTGTCTTTGCTAATTATCAGTCCTTTCAGTTCTTTTATTTCTTTCACCAGTTCGGCCTGGGAATCCATTTTTTTTGTTAAGTTTTCTATTTGTCCACTCATAAAGTTGAGTGATTCTTTAAATTCTTGCATTTCTACTGAGTTGTTTCCCTCCGGGTCTGGTGATTTTTGTCCTATATTTCTCATATTTGCAGAGACTGGTGACTTTTGTCCTTTACCTCTCGTCATACTTGCAGAGCTTGTAATCTAATGGTAGCAGGTCTCTGGTTTGTTTGCTGAACCACGTGGCCCTTCCACGAGGCTCACAGGCCTAACGATGGTGGCTCTGGACCAGCAGTGCACAACTTAGCAGTGCAGCACCCAGATCAGCAGTTATTAGAACAGAACTCACGGTTCACGGAGATGGGACATAGAGCAAAGAGGGAAGTAGCTAAGGCAAAGCAGAGGGCGTACAATGATTTGTATGGGAGACTGGACACTAAAGAGGGCGAGAAGGACTTGTACCGATTGGCAAGACAGAGGGATCAGGCTGGAAAGGATGTGCAGCAGGTTAGGCTTATTAAAGATGGGAATGGGAATGTTCTAACAAGTGAGGAGAGTGTGATGGGAAGATGGAAGGATTACTTTGAGGAGCTAATGAATGAAGAGAATGAAAGAGAAAGAAGAGTGGAGGTCATAGAAACTGTGGACCAGGAAGTGGGAAAGATTAGTGAGGGTGAAGTCCGGAAAGCTCTGAAAAGAATGAAGAAGGGGAAGGCAGTAGGACCTGATGACATACCAGTGGAGGTTTGGAAATGTCTTGGAGAGATGGCAGTGAGGTTTTTGACTCAAATATTTAATGGAATATTTGAGGGTGAGAAAATGCCTGAAGAATGGAGAAGAAGTGTGCTGGTTCCCATTTTTAAGAACAAGGGTGATGTACAGAGTTGTAGCAACTACAGGGGAATTAAGTTGATGAGCCACACAATGAAGATCTGGGAGAGAGTTGTGGAAGGAAGGCTTAGACAAGAGGTGACTATCTGTGAGCAGCAGTATGGTTTCATGCCAAGAAAGAGCACCACAGATGCCATCTTTGCTTTGAGGATGTTGATAGAGAAGTACAGAGAGGGTCAGAAAGAACTCCATTGTGTGTTTGTGGATTTAGAAAAAGCATATGACAGGGTGCCAAGAGAGGAGGTGTGGTATTGCATGAGGAAATCTGGAGTGGCAGAAAAGTATGTTAGACTGGTACAGGACATGTATGAAGACAGCAGGACAGTGGTGAGATGTGCTGTAGGAGTGACAGATAGCTTCAAGGTGGAGGTGGGATTGCATCAAGGATCGGCTCTGAGCCCCTTCTTGTTTGCTCTGGTGATGGACCGACTAACAGATGAGGTCAGGCAGGAATCCCCATGGACTATGATGTTTGCAGATGACATTGTGATCTGTGGTGAGAATAATAATAATAATGTCCTTTTCTGTCATCTGTGTATGTTTCCCATACACAGACGAAATTCGTCTCTGCATTTAACCCAACCACCACCAGGTGGTGCAGTGAGCAGCCATAGAAAGCGCCCGGGGAGCTGGAGAATTAGGTGTGCACTCATAGACACCCCAAGGTGTGTAGTGGCCGTGGCGCGAACCCGCGTCCTTCGGGTCCCAAGTCAGAAGCCCTGCCACTACACCATCTTGGCTCCTAACAAACAGGGAACAGGTGGAAGAGAACTTGGAGAGGTGGAGGTATTCACTTGAAAGAAGAGGAATGAAAGTCAGCCGTAGTAAGACAGAGTACATGTGTGTGAATGAGAGGGAGGCCAGTGGAACAGTGAGGCTACAAGGAGCAGAGGTCACAAAGGTGCAGGACTTCAAGTACTTGGGGTCCACTGTCCAGGAAAATGGGGAATGTGGTAAAGAGGTGAAAAAGAGAGTCCAGGCAGGATGGAGCGGATGGAGAAAAGTTTCAGGAGTGATTTGTGACAAAAAGGTGTCAGCAAAGGTCAAAGGAAAAGTTTACAAGACAGTGGTGAGACCAGCTATGTTGTATGGTCTGGAGACAGAGACATGGACAAAAAGACAGGAGAAAGAACTGGAAGTAGCAGAAATGAAGATGTTGAGGTTCTCCTTAGGAGTGACAAGGATGGATAAGATCAGGAATGAGATCATCAGAGGTACAGCACATGTTGAACAACTGGGAGATAAAGTTAGGGAGGCCAGACTGAGATGGTTTGGACATGTCCAGAGGAGGGACAGTGGGTATATTGGTAGAAGGATGTTAGAAATGCAGCTGCCAGGAAAAAGACAAAGAGGGAGACCAAAGAGGAGATATATGGATGCAGTTAGAGAGGACATGGAGGTAGTTGGAGTGAGGACAGAGGATGCAGAGGACAGAGTGAGGTGGAGGAGGATGACTCGCTGTGGCGACCCCTGAAAAGGAAAAAGCCGAAAGAAAAAGAAGAAGAAGAGACTTAGAGACAGCAACTCAAAAGTATTATAATTACTAATTGGTATAGTATTAATTAATAGTCCTGACTGAAAAATAGAAGTCACACCTCTACCTCGACCAGTTGTTCTAGGAACAGGAAAATTTAAATAATTAGGTGGAGTGGATGAATTTATTTTATACTAACAAAATCTGTGGTTACGTATTGTAACCCCAGATACTGAGTGTAAGCGTAGCCCTTTAAAGGAGACCACAGATAGGTTTTTAAAATTTTTATGGTATGTCTGTGCGCTATCCAGACAATGTTCATTCAATTTAATACACAAAATAATTCTTAGATAATCAATTATACCCTTTTTAATTCTGCCATTTTTAACTTTCGTTTTGAACGACTGGTTTATGATAATGAGCTCTGAAGTCCACACCCTTCAAAGATCTGTTTACATTAACTCCGCCCTCTGTAACAGCCAGTATCTGTAATGTGTTGTTGTTTTAAAATTAGTTCTTTTTTTATTACTCATTTGACTTACTGTTAGTGCTAGCTTAAGATAACTTACTAAAAGCCGTCTGCGCGCGCCGCCATGAGCTGCTCCTTTTAGAGGCTAAAAATGGCTTGTTCCTCATCAGCCCTTTTAGGTCCTCTCGTTGCATGCGGCACTTTTGGGAGCAATCTCTTTTTGATTTAAAACAACCACAGCTGCAACAAAGTGCTGTACACATGAAATTAAGAACATTTAAACAAAAGATGAGATGAAATCAGGAAAAACAACCGTCACGTCTATCATACTGAAGTGGGTTGAGCCGCAGCAGGGGTTAGTCCTGGCGCTTGTGATGTCACAAGCGGCAGGATTTGAAAACGAAACCTATCTTATCACAGTAAAATAAATATACTTAGAGTAAATAAACCACTGGGTGCATTTTTTTGGCACTAGGACGGTTTTTTTATGAAGTACATACCCAATGTTGAGTAAAAAAAACATTAAAAAGTGAATTTTGCATCTGTGGTCCCCTTTAAAGTTAGAAAATTAGAAAGTTATTCATTTTGTACTGTTACTTGAAGATTAATTTTGTTTGAACTGATTGTTTGAAAAAAGGGGCAGATATAATAATATTTTTTCTTCTTTCTGCCACCTTTTATTTTTTATATTTTGTATGTTATCGTTTATGGGATTGTTTTTTTTTTTATGAACAAATTTCATAAAATAAAAATAAAAAATGTGTCCTGTTAGCTTATCCGTTTTACCTTATTTAGTTTGTCCGTTTCTGGACTCATTTGAATCTTAACAAAACAGACAGGAGGTAGTAGGAGGAGGAGGTAGGAGGTACAGACAGGAGGTGGAACATCTGGAGAGCTGGTGCAAAGAGAATAATCTTCACATGAATGTGAAGAAGACAAAGGAGATGATTGTGGACTTCAGAAGGAACAAACACACCCACACCCCACTGAACATAGGTGGTGAATGATAACCTCAGCTGGAGCAACAACACCACCAGCCTGATCAAGAAAGGTCATCAAAGACTCTACTTCCTCAGACGACTGAGACGTGCTGGTCTGAGCAGCCCAGTTCTCACCTCGTTCTACAGGTGTGCAGTGGAAAGCATCCTGTGCTCCAGCATCAACGTGTGGCATGGAGGCTGCACAGTTGCAGAGAGGAAAGCTCTACAGAGAGTGGTGAAGGCTGCACAGAGGTCTGTCGGAGTCAGTCTCCCCACCATCACAGACATTTACACCTCCAGATGCAGGAAAAGAGCCACCTGCATCATGAAAGACCTCACTCACCCAGCACACTCACTCTTTGCCCCACTCCCCTCAGGACGGAGGTTGAGGAGCATCAAATGTAGAACCACTAGACTGAGGAACAGCTTCTACCCTGAGGCTGTTAGACTCATGAATGAATAAATAAAAATAAAATAAAAATAAACACTGCAAAATATCACATCATGCTGATGCTGATCTGTTTTTCTTGTTGCTGTGTTCATCTGTGACCATCTGCTCATACAGACTCATGTTCGTGCTGCTGTTTATAATGATGTTTTTCCACTATATTAGGGCTTAGTGTATTACTAGTTGATGTTTTTCTTAGTTAATTCTAGATGTTATTACTGTTTTTCTCTTGCATTTGTTGTTGGATGTAACTGGGACCCCGTGTACATAATCTCGTTTTCATCACATGTACCACATGCGGTGCAAATGACAATAAAGACTCTCTGACTCTGACTCTGACTTATTTTAGCCTGAGACCTTCCTTTTCTTTGACCAAATGTTTCCGTTTCTTATCCAAGTTGTTATTTTTTTTAACAGCCTTGCTTCACGTGCAATATTTGCATATTTTCAAGTTAAGTGTTCATTTATGTAGACGTTTGTTCCTTTCAGTATTTTTGCTTGCATTATTACATTGTTACTTGAGTTCCTGTTTGTGAACTTGATAACTATAGTCACTTTAAGTTTGTTTGATTTATTAGGCAATATGTGACAGATATAAATGTCCTTTTGTTCGATTTTAATGCCCTTGTCCTGTAAAAAAGTAACTACTTGTTCTAAAGTCAGTAGTTGCTCCTGTGGTGAATCATCTGTGATGGTGTCATTTTTAATAGCATCCGCATAAGATCAGTGTTTAATTTTCAGTCCGTTAATCAACAAATCGTTGTTTCTTATAAATTGTTCTAGACCATCTACTTTATTTTCCAGTTCAGCTATCTTTTTGTCTTTTTCAATCATCTGGTTTCTCAACAACTTTACCTCTTCAAACACTTCCATCATGCTGTTCAGCTGATCTGCTTGTCTTTTCAGCTCTGTGCTCATAAAGTCCACTGATCTTTTAATTTCCTCCATATCATTTAAACTTTCATCTGCTGATTCAACTGTTTTCTGTCTGTTCTTATTTTTTGCCATTACTCACGTTGTGGTAGCAGCTCCTGGGCTTAGTTGCAGCAGCTCCCGGGCCTGGATGTAGCCGCTCCTTTGCCTGGCGACAGCAGATCCTGAGCCTGGTTCTATCAACTCCCAAACCTGATAACAGCTCCTGGACCTGGACTTGGACTTAGCAACTCCAATAGGCCTGGTGGTAGTAGTTCCTAGACCTGGTTTTAGCAGCTCCTGAGCCTGGTTATAGTGTTTCCTCAGTTGGTCACTTACTTCACCGTGATGCTAGGTTCATTCCTTTTTGGTTCAAATGTTTTTGGGATTTGGTCTGGTCCAGTCTGGTCCAGACTTAGCTTTTTTAGATTTTTCTACCTGGATTATTGAGCATGCATCAGGTTTTTTGGGGATTTGGTTTTGTTTTCTGTATTTTCATTCAATACGTCTTTTATTTGCTCCTGTGACATCAGTGCAGTTCTCTTCAAAGATCCTACTCCTCAGTCCTGGACAAAGCCACCACCAAATACGGAGAGGAGGTGGAACACTTGGTGCAGAGACAGTAATATCTGCATCAATGTGAAGAAGACCAGGGAGATGATGGTGGATTTCAGAAGGGACAAGGATTCTCTTCATCCCCTACACATCAGAGGAGCAGCTGTAGAGGTGGTCTGCTACAGGTACCTGGAGGTGCATATATCCAGTGACCTCACCTGGAGAACCAACACTTCTTGTCTGGTCAAGAAGGTCCACCAGTGTCTCTACTTCCTCAGGAAGCTGCTGAGAGCTGGACTTGGGAGCTCTGTCCCGAGGAGCTTCTATCGCTGTGTGGTGGAGAGTGTTCTCTGCACCGTGTGGCATGGCAGCTGAACAGCTGCTGAGAGGATGTTTCCACAGAGGGTGGTTTAAGGCTGAGTTAGACTCACGCTTTGGTCCGCAGGCTGGAGCGCGCGCGCCGCGCGTGCACTCAGCCGTGCGGCGAAATNGCCTAAGACTTTGGAACAAGTTACCTCTGCTTGTCAGACAGGCCCCCTCCATTTCAGTTTTTAAACCCTGTTTAAAAACCCACTATTATTCCGTAGCTTTCAACACCAGTTGATCTGTGTTTGAACCTGTTTGCTTCACAGTCGTTATATTTAATAAATGCAACGTTTTTTGTCTATATTCCGATTTTACTTCAATTTGTTTGTTGCTTATGTGTTGCCTGTTTTTTTTTCTGTACAGCACTTTGGTTGGCTTTGTTGCTGTTTTACATATTTCTAATCTTTGAAAAGTAATTTAAAGAACTCTCTTGTGTGTGTGTGTGTAAGCTCCCGTTTAGACAGGGGTTTGTTACAGGTGTATTGTAGCAGCTCCATTCAATGAGAAGATGAGCAGGTGCTGTACCTGCTGCGATGAGCCCAGATTATGACCAGTGTGTGTGTGTGTAAGCTCCCGTTTAGACAGGGGTTTGTTACAGGTCTATTGTAGCAGCTCCATTCAATGAGAAGATGAGCAGGTGCTGTACCTGCTGCGATAAACCCAGATTATGACCAGTGCAGGTTTTTCTGTAGATTAAACCGCATTCAGTTCAACACTTGTCTTCTGGTCATCATTAAACACAATGCAGAGTGAACTATAAGAAGAATTAAAACAAACTGACAGGTTGATATTATTTTAACCGAGCTGAATTAATATCCAAGTTCAGCACGGTTACACAGCATGGTTTTTACTGGATTTGAATATCTTGTTTTGTCTGGCCCCAACCTCTTCACCTCCAGTTTTTCCTCAATAAACATTAAGGAAAAGTGGTTATTGATTAAATAATCCACCTCGTTTATGCAAATATTGCTCACCATCGCACTTAGTCAGTCTACATCATACCACGCCCACACACTGGCTGGTTCCTGGTCTATCAACATAAAAGGAAGATGTCTGCGGCTAATCTGGACCTGGTCAGGCTGCCTGCCTTGGCTTGGTTCATGTCTCGAGAAACCAGACTTTTGGCTGAATGGATTACATCTTGTGGATTTTATGAGGCACGTTCCATTGGTGCGGTCATTTTAATTTGGACATTTTCGGAAGCGAGTGGACCAACACAGACTGAAGGTAGATGTCATTAAAGTTCTGCCTGTTCCCAAAACAATCATGTTTATCTGACATTCGGCTCCCCGACTGGCCTTGATAGGCCGTCTTGTATCTCAACACGCCTGAGAAGTTTTGTAAACCAGATGCTCTCATCCCCCCCTCCCAGACCTGCTGTTGAGGAATTCCACTAGTGATGGCCAAATGAAGCAATAAAGCAGTATTGAACCACTTTGCTAATAGACTATATGCCACGGACTTCCGTTCCAGCACTTCTGCCGTCATTACACAGACGGCACACTTCCGGTTAGCGGGAAAGACACAAACATAAATGACTAAATACAATTAATAAAACATCTGCATACATACCAATAATAACTCTATACACATATAAAGGCCCCCTCCCTCTCGGTTTTCAAATCCCGGTTAAAAACTCACTACTACTCCATCGCTTTCAATGCCAGCTGATTTGTATTGGATCGTTTGATTTATGATCTGCAATGTTTTTATGTTTTTCGTGTTGTACTTCATTGTCTGTGTTGCCTGTTGCGTGTTTGTTTGTCCAGCACTTTGGTGTGGACTTGTTCCTGTTTAAAGTGCTTTATAAATAAAATGGTATGGTATGGTATAA
>JBBPBX010106186.1:0-11476 GCA_038048925.1 Garcialebias charrua | reverse complement strand
CTGTCTATCATGGAGCATCCTGCAGATGTTGGATGCTGTCTATCATGGTGCATCCTGCAGATGTTGGATGCTGTCTATCATGGAGCATCCTGCAGATGTTGGATGCTGTCTATCATGGAGCATCCTGCAGATGTTGGATGTTGTCTATCATGGAGCATCCTGCAGATGTTGGATGCTGTCTATCATGGAGCATCCTGCAGATGTTGGATGTTGTCTATCATGGTGCATCCTGCAGATGTTGGATGCTGTCTATCATGGAGCATCCTGCAGATGTTGGATGCTGTCTATCATGGAGCATCCTGCAGATGTTGGATGCTGTCTATCATGGAGCACCCTGCAGATGTTGGATGCTGTCTATCATGGAGCATCCTGCAGATGTTGGATGCTGTCTATCATGGTGCATCCTGCAGATGTTGGATGCTGTCTATCATGGAGCATCCTGCAGATGTTGGATGTTGTCTATCATGGAGCATCCTGCAGATGTTGGATGTTGTCTATCATGGAGCATCCTGCAGATGTTGGATGCTGTCTATCATGGAGCATCCTGCAGATGTTGGATGCTGTCTATCATGGTGCATCCTGCAGATGTTGGATGTTGTCTATCATGGTGCATCCTGCAGATGTTGGATGTTGTCTATCATGGTGCATCCTGCAGATGTTGGATGTTGTCTATCATGGTGCATCCTGCAGATGTTGGATGTTGTCTATCATGGAGCATCCTGCAGATGTTGGATGTTGTCTATCATGGAGCATCCTGCAGATGTTGGATGTTGTCTATCATGGAGCATCCTGCAGATGTTGGATGTTGTCTATCATGGAGCATCCTGCAGATGTTGGATGTTGTCTATCATGGAGCATCCTGCAGATGTTGGATGTTGTCTATCATGGTGCATCCTGCAGATGTTGGATGTTGTCTATCATGGAGCATCCTGCAGATGTTGGATGTTGTCTATCATGGAGCATCCTGCAGATGTTGGATGTTGTCTATCATGGAGCATCCTGCAGATGTTGGATGTTGTCTATCATGGAGCATCCTGCAGATGTTGGATGTTGTCTATCATGGAGCATCCTGCAGATGTTGGATGTTGTCTATCATGGAGCATCCTGCAGATGTTGGATGTTGTCTATCATGGAGCATCCTGCAGATGTTGGATGTTGTCTATCATGGAGCATCCTGCAGATGTTGGATGTTGTCTATCATGGAGCATCCTGCAGATGTTGGATGTTGTCTATCATGGAGCATCCTGCAGATGTTGGATGTTGTCTATCATGGAGCATCCTGCAGATGTTGGATGTTGTCTATCATGGAGCATCCTGCAGATGTTGGATGTTGTCTATCATGGAGCATCCTGCAGATGTTGGATGTTGTCTATCATGGAGCATCCTGCAGATGTTGGATGTTGTCTATCATGGAGCATCCTGCAGATGTTGGATGTTGTCTATCATGGAGCATCCTGCAGATGTTGGATGTTGTCTATCATGGAGCATCCTGCAGATGTTGGATGTTGTCTATCATGGAGCACCCTGCAGATGTTGGATGTTGTCTATCATGGTGCATCCTGCAGATGTTGGATGTTGTCTATCATGGTGCATCCTGCAGATGTTGGATGTTGTCTATCATGGTGCATCCTGCAGATGTTGGATGTTGTCTATCATGGTGCATCCTGCAGATGTTGGATGTTGTCTATCATGGTGCATCCTGCAGATGTTGGATGTTGTCTATCATGGTGCATCCTGCAGATGTTGGATGTTGTCTATCATGGTGCATCCTGCAGATGTTGGATGTTGTCTATCATGGTGCATCCTGCAGATGTTGGATGTTGTCTATCATGGTGCATCCTGCAGATGTTGGATGTTGTCTATCATGGTGCATCCTGCAGATGTTGGATGTTGTCTATCATGGTGCATCCTGCAGATGTTGGATGTTGTCTATCATGGTGCATCCTGCAGATGTTGGATGTTGTCTATCATGGTGCATCCTGCAGATGTTGGATGTTGTCTATCATGGTGCATCCTGCAGATGTTGGATGTTGTCTATCATGGTGCATCCTGCAGATGTTGGATGTTGTCTATCATGGTGCATCCTGCAGATGTTGGATGTTGTCTATCATGGTGCATCCTGCAGATGTTGGATGTTGTCTATCATGGTGCATCCTGCAGATGTTGGATGTTGTCTATCATGGTGCATCCTGCAGATGTTGGATGTTGTCTATCATGGTGCATCCTGCAGATGTTGGATGTTGTCTATCATGGTGCATCCTGCAGATGTTGGATGTTGTCTATCATGGTGCACCCTGCAGATGTTGGATGTTGTCTATCATGGTGCATCCTGCAGATGTTGGATGTTGTCTATCATGGTGCATCCTGCAGATGTTGGATGTTGTCTATCATGGTGCATCCTGCAGATGTTGGATGTTGTCTATCATGGTGCATCCTGCAGATGTTGGATGTTGTCTATCATGGTGCATCCTGCAGATGTTGGATGTTGTCTATCATGGTGCATCCTGCAGATGTTGGATGTTGTCTATCATGGTGCATCCTGCAGATGTTGGATGTTGTCTATCATGGTGCATCCTGCAGATGTTGGATGTTGTCTATCATGGTGCATCCTGCAGATGTTGGATGTTGTCTATCATGGTGCATCCTGCAGATGTTGGATGTTGTCTATCATGGTGCATCCTGCAGATGTTGGATGTTGTCTATCATGGTGCATCCTGCAGATGTTGGATGTTGTCTATCATGGTGCATCCTGCAGATGTTGGATGTTGTCTATCATGGTGCATCCTGCAGATGTTGGATGTTGTCTATCATGGTGCATCCTGCAGATGTTGGATGTTGTCTATCATGGTGCATCCTGCAGATGTTGGATGTTGTCTATCATGGTGCATCCTGCAGATGTTGGATGTTGTCTATCATGGTGCATCCTGCAGATGTTGGATGTTGTCTATCATGGTGCATCCTGCAGATGTTGGATGTTGTCTATCATGGTGCATCCTGCAGATGTTGGATGTTGTCTATCATGGTGCATCCTGCAGATGTTGGATGTTGTCTATCATGGAGCATCCTGCAGATGTTGGATGTTGTCTATCATGGAGCATCCTGCAGATGTTGGATGTTGTCTATCATGGAGCATCCTGCAGATGTTGGATGTTGTCTATCATGGTGCATCCTGCAGATGTTGGATGTTGTCTATCATGGAGCATCCTGCAGATGTTGGATGTTGTCTATCATGGAGCATCCTGCAGATGTTGGATGTTGTCTATCATGGAGCATCCTGCAGATGTTGGATGTTGTCTATCATGGAGCATCCTGCAGATGTTGGATGTTGTCTATCATGGAGCATCCTGCAGATGTTGGATGTTGTCTATCATGGAGCATCCTGCAGATGTTGGATGTTGTCTATCATGGAGCATCCTGCAGATGTTGGATGTTGTCTATCATGGAGCATCCTGCAGATGTTGGATGTTGTCTATCATGGAGCATCCTGCAGATGTTGGATGTTGTCTATCATGGAGCATCCTGCAGATGTTGGATGTTGTCTATCATGGAGCACCCTGCAGATGTTGGATGTTGTCTATCATGGAGCATCCTGCAGATGTTGGATGTTGTCTATCATGGAGCATCCTGCAGATGTTGGATGTTGTCTATCATGGAGCATCCTGCAGATGTTGGATGCTGTCTATCATGGAGCACCCTGCAGATGTTGGATGCTGTCTATCATGGAGCACCCTGCAGATGTTGGATGCTGTCTATCATGGAGCACCCTGCAGATGTTGGATGCTGTCTATCATGGAGCACCCTGCAGATGTTGGATGCTGTCTATCATGGAGCATCCTGCAGATGTTGGATGCTGTCTATCATGGAGCACCCTGCAGATGTTGGATGCTGTCTATCATGGAGCATCCTGCAGATGTTGGATGCTGTCTATCATGGAGCACCCTGCAGATGTTGGATGCTGTCTATCATGGAGCATCCTGCAGATGTTGGATGCTGTCTATCATGGAGCATCCTGCAGATGTTGGATGCTGTCTATCATGGAGCACCCTGCAGATGTTGGATGCTGTCTATCATGGAGCACCCTGCAGATGTTGGATGTTGTCTATCATGGAGCATCCTGCAGATGTTGGATGTTGTCTATCATGGTGCATCCTGCAGATGTTGGATGTTGTCTATCATGGTGCATCCTGCAGATGTTGGATGTTGTCTATCATGGTGCACCCTGCAGATGTTGGATGCTGTCTATCATGGAGCACCCTGCAGATGTTGGATGCTGTCTATCATGGAGCACCCTGCAGATGTTGGATGCTGTCTATCATGGAGCACCCTGCAGATGTTGGATGCTGTCTATCATGGAGCACCCTGCAGATGTTGGATGCTGTCTATCATGGTGCACCCTGCAGATGTTGGATGCTGTCTATCATGGAGCACCCTGCAGATGTTGGATGTTGTCTATCATGGTGCATCCTGCAGATGTTGGATGTTGTCTATCATGGAGCACCCTGCAGATGTTGGATGTTGTCTATCATGGTGCATCCTGCAGATGTTGGATGTTGTCTATCATGGTGCACCCTGCAGATGTTGGATGTTGTCTATCATGGAGCATCCTGCAGATGTTGGATGTTGTCTATCATGGTGCATCCTGCAGATGTTGGATGCTGTCTATCATGGAGCACCCTGCAGATGTTGGATGTTGTCTATCATGGAGCACCCTGCAGATGTTGGATGCTGTCTATCATGGTGCATCCTGCAGATGTTGGATGCTGTCTATCATGGAGCATCCTGCAGATGTTGGATGCTGTCTATCATGGAGCACCCTGCAGATGTTGGATGCTGTCTATCATGGTGCATCCTGCAGATGTTGGATGTTGTCTATCATGGAGCATCCTGCAGATGTTGGATGTTGTCTATCATGGAGCATCCTGCAGATGTTGGATGTTGTCTATCATGGAGCACCTGCAGATGTTGGATGCTGTCTATCATGGAGCATCCTGCAGATGTTGGATGCTGTCTATCATGGAGCATCCTGCAGATGTTGGATGCTGTCTATCATGGAGCATCCTGCAGATGTTGGATGCTGTCTATCATGGAGCACCTGCAGATGTTGGATGTTGTCTATCATGGAGCACCCTGCAGATGTTGGATGTTGTCTATCATGGTGCATCCTGCAGATGTTGGATGTTGTCTATCATGGTGCATCCTGCAGATGTTGGATGCTGTCTATCATGGAGCACCCTGCAGATGTTGGATGCTGTCTATCATGGAGCATCCTGCAGATGTTGGATGCTGTCTATCATGGAGCACCCTGCAGATGTTGGATGCTGTCTATCATGGAGCATCCTGCAGATGTTGGATGTTGTCTATCATGGAGCACCCTGCAGATGTTGGATGTTGTCTATCATGGAGCATCCTGCAGATGTTGGATGTTGTCTATCATGGAGCATCCTGCAGATGTTGGATGTTGTCTATCATGGTGCATCCTGCAGATGTTGGATGTTGTCTATCATGGTGCATCCTGCAGATGTTGGATGTTGTCTATCATGGTGCATCCTGCAGATGTTGGATGTTGTCTATCATGGTGCATCCTGCAGATGTTGGATGTTGTCTATCATGGTGCATCCTGCAGATGTTGGATGTTGTCTATCATGGTGCATCCTGCAGATGTTGGATGTTGTCTATCATGGTGCATCCTGCAGATGTTGGATGTTGTCTATCATGGTGCATCCTGCAGATGTTGGATGTTGTCTATCATGGTGCATCCTGCAGATGTTGGATGTTGTCTATCATGGTGCATCCTGCAGATGTTGGATGTTGTCTATCATGGTGCATCCTGCAGATGTTGGATGTTGTCTATCATGGTGCATCCTGCAGATGTTGGATGTTGTCTATCATGGTGCATCCTGCAGATGTTGGATGTTGTCTATCATGGTGCATCCTGCAGATGTTGGATGTTGTCTATCATGGTGCATCCTGCAGATGTTGGATGTTGTCTATCATGGTGCATCCTGCAGATGTTGGATGTTGTCTATCATGGTGCATCCTGCAGATGTTGGATGTTGTCTATCATGGTGCATCCTGCAGATGTTGGATGTTGTCTATCATGGTGCATCCTGCAGATGTTGGATGTTGTCTATCATGGTGCATCCTGCAGATGTTGGATGTTGTCTATCATGGTGCATCCTGCAGATGTTGGATGTTGTCTATCATGGTGCACCTGCAGATGTTGGATGTTGTCTATCATGGTGCATCCTGCAGATGTTGGATGTTGTCTATCATGGTGCATCCTGCAGATGTTGGATGTTGTCTATCATGGTGCATCCTGCAGATGTTGGATGTTGTCTATCATGGTGCACCCTGCAGATGTTGGATGTTGTCTATCATGGTGCATCCTGCAGATGTTGGATGTTGTCTATCATGGTGCATCCTGCAGATGTTGGATGTTGTCTATCATGGTGCATCCTGCAGATGTTGGATGTTGTCTATCATGGTGCATCCTGCAGATGTTGGATGTTGTCTATCATGGTGCATCCTGCAGATGTTGTCTATCATGGTGCATCCTGCAGATGTTGGATGTTGTCTATCATGGTGCATCCTGCAGATGTTGGATGTTGTCTATCATGGTGCATCCTGCAGATGTTGGATGTTGTCTATCATGGTGCATCCTGCAGATGTTGGATGTTGTCTATCATGGTGCATCCTGCAGATGTTGGATGTTGTCTATCATGGTGCATCCTGCAGATGTTGGATGTTGTCTATCATGGTGCATCCTGCAGATGTTGGATGTTGTCTATCATGGTGCATCCTGCAGATGTTGGATGTTGTCTATCATGGTGCATCCTGCAGATGTTGGATGTTGTCTATCATGGTGCACTAAGATTCATAACTGGTTGTGATTATCGTACCCACCACTGCACCCTGTATTCACTGGTTAACTGGACATCATTAACCTCACGCAGACTCTTCCACTGGTACATTTTCATCTTTAAATCACTTCTTGGTCTGCTGCCCTCATACATCTCCTCCTACATGTCTTTGTGTGAGTGCAGCTACAGCGTGCGCTCTCAGGACATGATTACCTGCAGTGTTCCCTCATTGAGGACTGAACTAGACAAAAGGGCCTTCTCCTACTCTGCTCCTGTTTCATGGAATACTTGTGCTATTTTTATCAGCTCTGGAGCTAATGCTATGTGTATGATAAAACAAAGTCCTTTAGCCTTAGCTTCCAGTAAAAAAATTTTTATATCTGTTTAGTGGTTTAGTGTTAGCAAAGCAAATTTTAATAGTTAGCAAATTAGCAGTTAGTGAAGCTAACTTTTTAGTTAGCTGTGCCCTTCAATAAAAAAAAGTATTCTTTAAGTTATATTGTTCTGTCAAAAGGACTAGTGGAGCTATAGTTTTAAAATTTCAACCCTCGTGAATGTAGTTAAATAAAATAAAGACAAACACTCCCTTTCAGTGTCCAGATTCACACATTTTATCACGAATCACATTTTAACTCGTGAACATTCACATTCTGTGAGTTGTTATGATTAAAACACAAATAAATAAATAGTCTCTGAAAAAGCTTAAACATTAAAAACTGCATGACTGGTAAAATTACAGGAAAACCAGACAAACAAAATGGACCGAGTTAAGAAATTAATTAGTTTTTCATATTTACTCATTTATCAATAATTAAATATTCACATGTTTTTATATTCATGACCTCCACTTGGTTCTTCTCCCTCTCAGAGTTCAGACGGCACCGTGTTCTTCTTCATGGTCGGGGAGAAGTACAACCCCATTGGGTTCATCCAGGTCCCTGGTCCGGTTCAGGCCCTGGAGTGGTCTCCTCACGTAAAGCCCGAGACACGCCGCACACTCTCCTCGCTCAGGTAAAAGTCTCAGTGATGGTCTTACCTGTCTTCCTGTTCCACCCAGAGAGAAGACGAGCTGCTCGTCCTGTGTCGCAGCGGACATGTGGTCGAGGTCCAGAGTCCCGGTCCAGAAACCGAGGCGTCACCCAGAACCTTCCTGCTGTCTGGTCTGCCCCGCAGGTCCTTCAGCTTTAAGAGCATCAAGTCTCAGATAAAGGTCAGGATGAGGTCCACGTCATTTGGATCTGTGAGGTTCTGCCCGGTGGTTTAATGAGTGTTTCTCTCAGAGAGACGAGGAGATCAGGAGACGTCAGGCAGCGAAGGAGAAGAGGAGGAGGACGGAGGAGGAGGAGGAAGAACTCCCTCCTCTTCACATCCCAGATCCTCCGAGTCCCATCTGCTGTGGGTTCTACTCCCAGCCTGGACAGTTCTGGCTCTCCATGGTACTTAGAATGAAAAAACATGAAGTTCTCCGTTTGTTCTTAGAATGAAAAAACATGAAGTTCTCCGTTTGTTCTTAGAATGAAAAAACATGAAGTTCTCCGTTTGTTCTTAGAATGAAAAAACATGAAGTTCTCCGTTTGTTCTTAGAATGAAAAAACATGAAGTTCTCCGTTTGTTCTTAGAATGAAAAAACATGAAGTTCTCCGTTTGTTCTTAGAATGAAAAAACATGAAGTTCTCCGTTTGTTCTTAGAATGAAAAAACATGAAGTTCTCCGTTTGTTCTTAGAATGAAAAAACATGAAGTTCTCCGTTTGTTCTTAGAATGAAAAAACATGAAGTTCTCCGTTTGTTCTTAGAATGAAAAAACATGAAGTTCTCCGTTTGTTCTTAGAATGAAAAAACATGAAGTTCTCCGTTTGTTCTTAGAATGAAAAAACATGAAGTTCTCCGTTTGTTCTTAGAATGAAAAAACATGAAGTTCTCCGTTTGTTCTTAGAATGAAAAAACATGAAGTTCTCCGTTTGTTCTTAGAATGAAAAAACATGAAGTTCTCCGTTTGTTCTTAGAATGAAAAAACATGAAGTTCTCCGTTTGTTCTTAGAATGAAAAAACATGAAGTTCTCCATTTGTTCTTAGAATGAAAAAACATGAAGTTCTCCGTTTGTTCTTAGAATGAAAAAACATGAAGTTCTCCGTTTGTTCTTAGAATGAAAAAACATGAAGTTCTCCGTTTGTTCTTAGAATGAAAAAACATGAAGTTCTCCGTTTGTTCTTAGAATGAAAAAACATGAAGTTCTCCGTTTGTTCTTAGAATGAAAAAACATGAAGTTCTCCGTTTGTTCTTAGAATGAAAAAACATGAAGTTCTCCGTTTGTTCTTAGAATGAAAAAACATGAAGTTCTCCGTTTGTTCTTAGAATGAAAAAACATGAAGTTCTCCGTTTGTTCTTAGAATGAAAAAACATGAAGTTCTCCGTTTGTTCTTAGAATGAAAAAACATGAAGTTCTCCGTTTGTTCTTAGAATGAAAAAACATGAAGTTCTCCGTTTGTTCTTAGAATGAAAAAACATGAAGTTCTCCGTTTGTTCTTAGAATGAAAAAACATGAAGTTCTCCGTTTGTTCTTAGAATGAAAAAACATGAAGTTCTCCGTTTGTTCTTAGAATGAAAAAACATGAAGTTCTCCGTTTGTTCTTAGAATGAAAAAACATGAAGTTCTCCGTTTGTTCTTAGAATGAAAAAACATGAAGTTCTCCGTTTGTTCTTAGAATGAAAAAACATGAAGTTCTCCGTTTGTTCTTAGAATGAAAAAACATGAAGTTCTCCGTTTGTTCTTAGAATGAAAAAACATGAAGTTCTCCGTTTGTTCTTAGAATGAAAAAACATGAAGTTCTCCGTTTGTTCTTAGAATGAAAAAACATGAAGTTCTCCGTTTGTTCTTAGAATGAAAAAACATGAAGTTCTCCGTTTGTTCTTAGAATGAAAAAACATGAAGTTCTCCGTTTGTTCTTAGAATGAAAAAACATGAAGTTCTCCGTTTGTTCTTAGAATGAAAAAACATGAAGTTCTCCGTTTGTTCTTAGAATGAAAAAACATGAAGTTCTCCGTTTGTTCTTAGAATGAAAAAACATGAAGTTCTCCGTTTGTTCTTAGAATGAAAAAACATGAAGTTCTCCGTTTGTTCTTAGAATGAAAAAACATGAAGTTCTCCGTTTGTTCTTAGAATGAAAAAACATGAAGTTCTCCGTTTGTTCTTAGAATGAAAAAACATGAAGTTCTCCGTTTGTTCTTAGAATGAAAAAACATGAAGTTCTCCGTTTGTTCTTAGAATGAAAAAACATGAAGTTCTCCGTTTGTTCTTAGAATGAAAAAACATGAAGTTCTCCGTTTGTTCTTAGAATGAAAAAACATGAAGTTCTCCGTTTGTTCTTAGAATGAAAAAACATGAAGTTCTCCGTTTGTTCTTAGAATGAAAAAACATGAAGTTCTCCGTTTGTTCTTAGAATGAAAAAACATGAAGTTCTCCATTTGTTCTTAGAATGAAAAAACATGAAGTTCTCCGTTTGTTCTTAGAATGAAAAAACATGAAGTTCTCCGTTTGTTCTTAGAATGAAAAAACATGAAGTTCTCCGTTTGTTCTTAGAATGAAAAAACATGAAGTTCTCCATTTGTTCTTAGAATGAAAAAACATGAAGTTCTCCGTTTGTTCTTAGAATGAAAAAACATGAAGTTCTCCGTTTGTTCTTAGAATGAAAAAACATGAAGTTCTCCGTTTGTTCTTAGAATGAAAAAACATGAAGTTCTCCGTTTGTTCTTAGAATGAAAAAACATGAAGTTCTCCGTTTGTTCTTAGAATGAAAAAACATGAAGTTCTCCGTTTGTTCTTAGAATGAAAAAACATGAAGTTCTCCGTTTGTTCTTAGAATGAAAAAACATGAAGTTCTCCATTTGTTCTTAGAATGAAAAAACATGAAGTTCTCCGTTTGTTCTTAGAATGAAAAAACATGAAGTTCTCCGTTTGTTCTTAGAATGAAAAAACATGAAGTTCTCCGTTTGTTCTTAGAATGAAAAAACATGAAGTTCTCCGTTTGTTCTTAGAATGAAAAAACATGAAGTTCTCCGTTTGTTCTTAGAATGAAAAAACATGAAGTTCTCCGTTTGTTCTTAGAATGAAAAAACATGAAGTTCTCCGTTTGTTCTTAGAATGAAAAAACATGAAGTTCTCCGTTTGTTCTTAGAATGAAAAAACATGAAGTTCTCCGTTTGTTCTTAGAATGAAAAAACATGAAGTTCTCCGTTTGTTCTTAGAATGAAAAAACATGAAGTTCTCCGTTTGTTCTTAGAATGAAAAAACATGAAGTTCTCCGTTTGTTCTTAGAATGAAAAAACATGAAGTTCTCCGTTTGTTCTTAGAATGAAAAAACATGAAGTTCTCCGTTTGTTCTTAGAATGAAAAAACATGAAGTTCTCCGTTTGTTCTTAGAATGAAAAAACATGAAGTTCTCCGTTTGTTCTTAGAATGAAAAAACATGAAGTTCTCCGTTTGTTCTTAGAATGAAAAAACATGAAGTTCTCCGTTTGTTCTTAGAATGAAAAAACATGAAGTTCTCCGTTTGTTCTTAGAATGAAAAAACATGAAGTTCTCCGTTTGTTCTTAGAATGAAAAAACATGAAGTTCTC
>JBBPBX010106184.1:0-11476 GCA_038048925.1 Garcialebias charrua | reverse complement strand
TCTGAGTCCAGTACATCTTCTTCAACTGGTCTGAGTCCAGTACACCTTCTTCAACTGGTCTGAGTCCAGTACACCTTCTTCAACTGGTCTGAGTCCAGTACATCTTCTTCAACTGGTCTGAGTCCAGTACATCTTCTTCAACTGGTCTGAGTCCAGTACACCTTCTTCAACTGGTCTGAGTCCAGTACATCTTCTTCAACTGGTCTGAGTCCAGTACATCTTCTTCAACTGGTCTGAGTCCAGTACATCTTCTTCAACTGGTCTGAGTCCAGTACACCTTCTTCAACTGGTCTGAGTCCAGTACACCTTCTTCAACTGGTCTGAGTCCAGTACATCTTCTTCAACTGGTCTGAGTCCAGTACATCTTCTTCAACTGGTCTGAGTCCAGTACACCTTCTTCAACTGGTCTGAGTCCAGTACATCTTCTTCAACTGGTCTGAGTCCAGTACACCTTCTTCAACTGGTCTGAGTCCAGTACACCTTCTTCAACTGGTCTGAGTCCAGTACACCTTCTTCAACTGGTCTGAGTCCAGTACACCTTCTTCAACTGGTCTGAGTCCAGTACACCTTCTTCAACTGGTCTGAGTCCAGTACATCTTCTTCAACTGGTCTGAGTCCAGTACACCTTCTTCAACTGGTCTGAGTCCAGTACACCTTCTTCAACTGGTCTGAGTCCAGTACACCTTCTTCAACTGGTCTGAGTCCAGTACACCTTCTTCAACTGGTCTGAGTCCAGTACATCTTCTTCAACTGGTCTGAGTCCAGTACACCTTCTTCAACTGGAAAAGCACTCCCTGTTATTATTTTTATTTCTGAGAGAACTTTTTATAACATATATAGTAGAAAGACCGTATCAGAACACCGCAGAAGTCTGAGCGAGCTGCTCACGATAGGTTTCACTTTGAGCTGACTGAAATCTGTCAATCATTTCAGTAGGCGTGTCAAAGTGACCAATCAGCGAGCTCAGTTGAGTCCTCTCCGTGGAGCGAAAAACTAGCGGAAGTGACGATCGGAAGTGACGGTACGGAGGAAATGACGTAGAATTTGGAGCGAAAACACGAGAATCTACGCGAGAACATCAGCCGAGCTGTAGCAGAGGCTCCGTATACGCGCGTATACGGAGTCTGCTTCACTGTATCTCGGCCTTAACCCTGACTCGTTTTGTACATCAGCTTATTTGCTGGTGTTTACGGTGTTGTGAAGACGAGTGTGTGTTTTGTGCTCAGGAGAGGAGCACTTCCCTGAAGTTCTGCACCTCGTCAAGGAGCAGAAACTCTACAGTGAAGCTCTGAGGTTGTACGCAGCAGACAGTCCTCACTACAAGGTAAAAGCTCAGAACCGTTCCGACCGTTGTCTCCCTGTTGCAGAGCGACACGGGGGAACTGGAAATGGTGACGCAAACGTGCCTTGGGAATTTCAAATTAAAAGCGTATTTTAACGATGATGATGATGATGTGAATCGACGTTTTAGTTTTGCCACGATATAATTGAATCATAAATCATTTAATTGATATATTGATGTAAATCGATGTATTGTTACACCCCTAGTATCTCCTGACATCTCAACCCAAAGACCAAACTGTCCGTTTCTCTCTCCAGTTTCTGAGCTGTGGGTACGCCGAACACCTGATGGAGCAGCAACAGGCAGAGCAAGCCGGCTTGTTGCTATGGCGATGTGGCGAGCTAGTCCGAGCCCTTCAGGCTTTCACCATCAGCTCCAGCTGGAGGAACGCCATCTGTGTGGCACAGCAGATAGCACTGCCGCCCGACCAGTTGGCTCTGCTGGCCAGAGACCTGGCAGGTAACCATGACAACAGACCGTCTGATTGACAGGTCAGCAGGTTTTAGTCCAACGCAGCGCGCCTGCTCGAGGTTCTGGTGAACGTTTTTGCTTTCTTGTCTCTCAGAGAAGCTGACGGAGCAGAGGCGGTACTCTGAAGCTGCTCTGCTGCTGGACCAGTATGCCAAAGTAAGACCTCCTGCACAGATCCATAAATCGTTTTTGCTTTCTTGTCTCTCAGAGAAGCTGACGGAGCAGAGGCGGTACTCTGAAGCTGCTCTGCTGCTGGACCAGTATGCCAAAGTAAGACCTCCTGCACAGATCCATAAATCAGAGTCATTAAAACAGCTTTTCCAGTGTCGAAGCAACGACACATCGGCCAGAAACGGTTTACTGCCCGTGCACAGCTGCTAGTTTGGGTCACAGTTATTTTCCTCTTGACTACAGGACTGTGAGGAGGCCATCTTGGCTCTGATTACTGGTGCGGTCTGGGAGGAGGCGCTCAGATTGGTCAGTAAACAAATAAGCTCCGTATAGCTTTGTAATAATCATGTTCATGTATCTTATTAAAATCAGTCGTATTTTCTTCTTTAAGATTTACATGCACCGCAGACAAGATATCACAGAAACCAACCTGAAACCTGCGCTGCTAGAAGGTAGGCGATCGGTCGTGTCACCTAGCTGACCGCGACACTTCACCCTAACATCTGGAATAAAAGTGAAATGAGACTTAACCCTGGGAAATATGCTCATTTAGGGTGGAACTGCGAACTTTGTTCTGTAGTCATAAATATTAAAAACAAACGAAGCGGCTGCATTGCTTTCTGTGTTTCAGCTGTAAACTGTCAGACGGTGTTTCTGGAGGCTCAGGTAGCGACGTTCACTCGGCACCGGAACCGTTTGGGTGTGGTCCGAGAGCAGAAAGAAAAGGCCAGACTGGACATGCTGGGTGAGAACAAGTGATGCTTTTTTTATTTGTTGTTATGCTGATGATTGTCAGATTTATCTGCCGTTAAAACCAAACAGTTCATGCTCCGTTCACCCTCTGTTAAAATGTCTTGATGACATTGAAACATGGATGGTTAATTTTTTTAAGTGTCAACGATCAGAAAAGTGGAGTCATGTTTAGCTCTAGCTCAACTGCTGTCTAGTCTGTTACAAATCTCAGGATGATTTGAGACTCTGACGTTAAGTTTACCGTACTTTCCGCCGTACACGTCGCATCAGTCCAAATACTGTATGTCTGATAAATTGGAAAGAAAACAAATATTTTGCTTCGCCGAACAAGTTGCAGACAACCCGGATACGTGGGCCGGTATGCCAAAAACCAATTAGCTGCCAAATGGCGGGAGCGTGCACGGGAGGACTTAAAATGTCATATAATTGGCATTGGCTATCTATTTCAAAACATTATATTTACAAATTAAAAAGGACATGTACACTAAAAGAGGACCTTTTCAGTTTTAACGTCATGTTTTAACTGGGTTTGTTCCTCAGATGAAGACGGTCTGGACTGTCCTGACGTAGAGCTTTACTCCGAGGCCAGCAGCGTGATGACTGCTTCCAAATACTCCCAGAGTAACTCCCGCGTCTCCTCGTAAGACTCCGCCCACTCAGAGAGTTAAACAAACAAAATAAATAAGTTTTGTCAGTGATTCATTCCTCTGAGCTCCGCTTGCAGGAGGTCGTCAAAGAACCGCCGGAAAGCGGAGAGAAAGAAGCTGAGCCTGAAGGAAGGAAGCCCAATGGAGGACAGAGCCTTGATGCACGCGCTCGGTGAAATCCTCAGCACCGTGGACAAAATGAGAGGTGCAGACCTGCTCCTTCTCCTTTACTGTCGCCATGACCCTGCTTTAAATTATTACACTGTTCAGATGCCCACACACGGTCCTGCTCAGAACTCTTCATGTTATTTTACAATCATTTGGTTCTAAAAAGCATCAAAGTTCTTAAATTTAGTACCTATATTATCATTATCATCATTATTATTATTATTATTATTATAATACGCCTGTTGAAAAGCGGCCATATAGTAAAAGTCTCCATCAGATCATAAACTTTATCTTGTCCAGACCATTCAAGATAATTTACTGAACCTTCATACACGTATTTATCATCGATAGATAAAGAGCAGGGCTATTCAACTGGCGGCCCGCGGGCCACGTCTGGTCCGTGGGTGACTTCAGTCCAGCCCACCAATGAGTTAATAAAAAATAAATGTTTTTTTGGGTTCTGTTTATTGTATTTATAAGTCATTGCAACAAAATAAACTAATTTAAAGGGTAACAGATCATAGTAATACTTTATTTTAATTTTTTTTAGGGATGCACAATTTTATTGGCATGTATCGGCTGATATTAGCGATAAAGTTAAATATCGGCCATTCCATCAAAATAACTCACCAATATAAAAGGTGCTGTTCATATACCGGTATGTGTGTGTATGTATGTATGTGTATATATATATATATAAGTACACACACACACTGTACAGTACTGTATATAGTAAATATAAAATAAAAGGTGCTGTTTTTGTGTGACAAGGATGCCTGCAGCACCAGCAGTGTTATGACATCATGCACGCTGTTGCGTTTAGATTTGTGAAAATTTACAAATTTGCACATTTTGAGTGTTGTCATTGTGTTTGGGTAAATGTCATGAATTTCACGTTAAACATAATCCAAGTTGAAGTATTGCATCATTTTCAGCTCCTTTTTGGCATCTGCATTTGGTAGCAGGTCAAATTGACAAAGACCATGCAGAATAATGTGAGGTTTTAATTCCACAGCAGAGAAAGTTATGTAGTCTCTGTGTAGGTCTAGGGAAAAAAATAGTATTGGTATCCGTTATCGGCAAAATAAGTTTTAACATATCGTATATCAGCCAAAAACCCAGTATTGTGCATCCCTACTGTCTTTTCATATTAGCTTTAACTGCTGGATGTCCGGCCCCTGAGCTGCTGGCTTTCAGTAACTGTGGCCCCCTGAGCAGTTTAGATGAATAGACCTGAGATGGAGTGTTACGTACCTTTTTCATCACACCAGCTCCAAGATCAAGGTCAAAGTTGAAACAAGGACTTTGCTTGTCCCGCCCATAACTCCTGCTCCAGTAAAATAAGATAATTTAATGAAACTTCATTCACGTTTGCAGCACCACTTGACAGCGTGTGGCATATTCTCATAACGCCAGCTCCAAGGTCAAGCACACCTTTAAAAAAATTAATATATTATATGCAGTAAGGAATTATTAAAAAAAAAAAAAACTGCTGGTGACAAGATGCAACATTTAAAAGGCTTGTTCTACAAAATGTGACCTTCCTCCTCCACAGAGGAGGTCCACAGCCTCCTGACGGCCTTGGTTCTGTTCCAGTTTGACAAACGAGCCGAGAAGCTCCAGCTGGCCTACGAGGAAACTCTGCAGACGATGGAGGCAGCTGTTCCTGAGGTGTGGCCTGAAGGCCTGCAGAACAACCACGCCCCGGTGAGCAGAAGACCTTTTCACGTCATCGTCAGAAAATCTGAACAATTTACCACAAACACCAAGTAGAAAATAAACATGCAGCTTCTCTACCAAAAGTCTTGGCTCAACTTTGAAAAGTAAAAACAGAAGCTGGTAGACAAACTATTGATTTATACACATCATCTTATCTGCTTTAGTTTCCAGATCAGTTCTGTGCACAAATTTAAAGAAAAAGCTTCAAAAGACTCAAGTCCTTATAAAAAAACAAAGTGAAATCCTTTTCTGCACAACCTTCTTTTTTTAAAGTGTTGGTTCATTATACAGTAGTGTGAATGTTCAGGATCTGTTGCGATCCATTTTTCTTCCATGCGTTTCAGCACGATTCTCGTCCTGCAGTTTTCAAACTATTTTAACAAATCATAAATCAAAATGTTCAGCTGTTTCAGAACAATTATGTTCTGACTTTTGGTATTGCTGCAACTTTAGCTTTTGGAATTATTTAGCCTTTTCTGCCATTTTTTATTTATTTTTTTAACTTAGAAAATGAATTGAGCTTGTTTTACATCCTTCAGACCTTTAGATGTTTACAACCTTTTGCTGCTTTCAATTTTTGTTCTGGTTCGGCTTCTTTCAGCTTCCTGCTGCAAATTTAACATTTTTTCCAGCTATTTACAGCTAATTTCAGCAGTTTTTCAGCTGTTTTGTGCTCCTTTCAGATTATTTGTGCCAAGTACAAATGTTTTATTTTTTTGCTTCTTCTAATTTATCTGCCAATTTCAGCTTGTTGTGCTCCTTTCGGCCTGTTTCTGCAAGTTTCAGATTTTTTATTTTATTTCAGCTACTGTGTAGCTATTTTGACATCTTTAGCTCATTTAATCTTTTTTCAGCCTAATTCAGCACAAAAAAAAGTGCTCTCTGCACTCCTTGTCATCTCAGCTACTTTTTGGTTCTGCTTCTTTCAGTAAATGTATTATTTCAGTTTTCTTCAGCTAATTTAAGCTTGCTCTAACTTTTCAGCTCTTTTTTGTTGTTGTTTAGAATTTTTATCTAATTTTAACTGTTTACAGGTTAATTTAAGTTTTTCATGGTAATTTCAGCTACTTTCAGCCTAACTAACTTTTTGCCAATTTCAGCTTATGCTCCTTTCAGTTTTTTCAGCTAGTTTCTGCTTTTTCAGCTACATTTTAGCTGTTTTGTGCTAAATTTAGCTTTTCCAGCTAATTCCACATCTTTTGAGCTCATTCCACTTCCTTCTGGTAATATTTACTGTTTATAGCTACTTTTCAACTGTTTTCTACTAATTTCAGCTTTTTTGAAAATCAGATAATTTCCTTTCTTTTTGTGCATATTTCTGCTTTTTTCAGCCATATTATGCAAATGTGTTCTTTCTGCTTTATTTTGTTAATTTAGGCTTGTTCTTCCCTTTCAGCTACATTTCAGCATTTTATAGCAAGTTCTTGTGCAATAAGCATTCTGCATTTGTCTCGTCTATAACTCTTCAGTGCTCGCTCGAACCAATTTGGGATGGATTTATGTGCGTGGACTGCTTTCTGGGCCATTTCATCTATCGATACTATCGATAACATAAATTTCCGCGAAGCGTTCTGGCCGGGGAGAGCCAGAGCGCCCTTTCGACACGCATGCGGTGAGCTACATTATGGACTCGATGAGCAGGCTAATGTAACTGTCCGCTCACTCTGTCGGGGACGTGGAACCTCTGTGATTTATTGGGATACCGGTGGCTCCTGCCACTGAAGGCTGAGGGACCGCCGCGATCGGCGAGCTGGCGAGACTTCCTGCTCAGCAAAAATGCTTTGAACCAGGCTATGAATGACCTTCCCAGCTGTTGTGCGAGCTGAATCACACGGTGGTGAGTGGCGGCTGCCGCGGACCGTGGTGTGTGGGACTCGTTTTTACAGCCGCTCGGATTCAAACAGGGCACATACGGAAGGATCTTTTTAGCTCGGAACCTGACTCGATTCGGCGATTTGGACCCAGAAGCTGCACCTGGACTAAAAGACTGCAGTAAAAAGAACACTGTGGTCTGACTGAAAAATAAGCAACAAATCTAATCTGGTCTCTGGCCTTGAATGCTGCCTACAAATCTTCTCCTGAGCTGGGAGCTGAAGGGCCCGCTGCCCTCCCAACCACCCTCCCCCAAGAGGTTTCTGTGTGTGTGTTCTCGGTGGAGCCGAGCTCTGAGACCAGCGAACTGCTCTTATCTGAACAGAAACACACAGACTGTTCCTCCCGCCTGTCGTCAAAACTGCAACTATGTCTCGTGTGATGTGCTTAATGCTGTTAGAGTTTTTGGGACTTTATCATGGAGTGTCCTCAGGCAATCTTTGATAGACTCTCTTTTTGAATAACACAAATGATACCTATTGTGTCTTTCCTTTTTCCATATCTGATTGTGGTGGCGCGGTTTTATACTGCTGCGACTTCGTGCGCTCGTCCCTATCCTATGATGAATGTGCGTAATCATTAACGTTGTCTTTGTGCCCCGGTGCAATGTCAAGGTCAATAAAGATATATTCTATTCTATTCTATTCTATTCACACTGTATTTTCACTGGAAATGCAGTTTCTCTAGTTAGCTTTGTTACTGTGATTTATTTATTTATTCATTTTTTCTGCAGCTCACCGGGCCGAACTCGACAGCAAACAGCATCATGGCCTCGTTCCAGCAGCAGCAGAGACCTGCAGCAGCTTCACAGCCGGGTCCGTAGAACCTGTTGGGTTCATATTATTATTTTATTATTAACTGGTGACAGATGAAGAATCATCTTTTCTCCTCCTCTGTAGACGCTGAGATCCCTGCAGCACCAAAGATGAGGAGCGGTGTCAAGTGGAAGCTGGTTATTCTGAAGTAAAGATTAGCTTGATTTCTTTTTCCTGTACAGTAAAAGTCGGCCGTGTAATAAAGATTCGTTTAAATCTCTTTCTTATTGAGTCTTTTTTATTTCTTGAACAGAACAGCTCGATGTCACACAAATGAACCAGTCAGAAATGTGGAGTTGACTCTGCTGCTCCACAGCAGAGGATCCAACCTCTTCTGTCTCTGATAAATAAAAAATAATATTCTCACATCGTTTAAAACTTTCAAACTCTTCATCGTACCCTTTTCGCCCGTTTGGCCTCAGCTGCTGCTCGCCTCTGGTTGATGGCCTTGGTGGTGACGCGGAGTTTGCGCATGCGCAGCTGACGCAGCCGCAGCTGCAGGTCCTTGGGAAGTTTCCCCCCCTTTGCCAAAATGTCCTTGATCCTCTGTTTGGGGAGCTTGGTGAGGTGGAAGTCGCAGACGGTGGGGTAGTGGTCGTACATGACGTGGCAGGTCCGGGAGGAGGGGAGGTAACCCTCTGCACTCACCGTCACGTGGTACTCACCAGGGTTCAGCAGCCGCCAGTAATCCCCATCAGCCACTGCAACGCGGGAGAGCAGAAGGAAAATAAATCACTTTAAATTAAAACACGTTGTTTGAATGGACAACATGGCAACATTAATATACCACCACGTCTGATCCACCCAATGAAACTGGAGGCACATCACTAGATGAGAGGTCACAGACCCTTCTCATCGTCCAAGGTCAAGATCAAACAAGGTCTTGTCTCTTCCAGGCCACACATCTTCTGATCAAAGATAATTTTCTGATATGCATCACTGTATCGTGGGCGTATCGTGTCTATATGGTACTCTTTATTTATTTATTTATTTATTGTGGGAGTTTTCAGAACTAAAAGCTGCACCTGATCTAATGTGATGATCGAGGTCTTCAACCTTGATGATGGCATCTGCTATTCCACTTCCTGTGTCTTTGTCCCGAACCACACCTTTAATTCCTCGATGGACCTGCAGGGAGTCGGAGAGAAGGTTTTTTTCAAGTTTGGCTTTTGTTTATTTTTTTTCCAACACATTTATATATTGTTTGTAAGTTACCATATTTTTTAGTTTAAAACTAGTATTTTAACTCTTAAAAATAAGTTCTGGATGACTGAGAGTCTACATCAACATTTTTATGCAAGTGCCTATTTGTTATTATTCCATGAGGACTGGACCAACAGTGAAAGACGAGACGATCTGTGGTGGAGAGCTTGAGGTGGGATCAAAGCTGCCCACCAACTACTGGTTGGTTTATAGGAAAGCAGAAGTAAAGTTGGGACTTCATATACAGTATATATTAGGGCTGTAGTGATACAATAATCTCACAATACGATACACGATATGCTCACAATACGATATATATTGCGATATTCAGCAAACGATACAATTCAATACACTTGCGATTTTCTGGAAGATTTTAGAGGGACAGAGTGATTTTGGTGACAATTTGTGAGACTTGGATTGAATTAATTTAACTGAAAACTGATTAAAAGCACCAACTACACAATACCTGGCTCTGGTTGGACATGGACACAAACTTAAAGTTGACAGCTGGACAAAATGAATCAAAGAAGTGGTGAGAAAACATGTTTCTTTCAATTGAAACATTAAAAACTGTAGCTTACATGCATTTGTAAAGTAATGAGTTTTATCCATAAAGTCGCTATCCTTCTTCTTTTTGAAGCCAAAGTGCGCTCACACATCTGCTTTAAAGCAAGAGGGTGCTGGAACCATAGATATCTTATATAGAACACTAGATACCCCATGGACTGCTCTCGCCTATTGGAGCCGACGAGATTTCAGGCGGCCATCTTGGGGATGTCCACCGCTCCACTCAGCCTTATATATTTGACAGGCACAATAAAGTATCAGCGCATTTAATCAATCATAACACGCTGAATAGTAATCCCATTGTCACTTATTTAAATTTTAGGCATACAGCAATTAAAACTGCATGTATAGGAACATATAGTTTAGCATATTTAAATAATTTTGGTGGAATATAATACTTTAATGTACATGTTTAACAAGATGCAATCAAAGAAGCAATTTATTCACACACACATTTTGTATACATATTCAGATACTGTAATTATATTTATATATATATATATATATATATTATATACATATTATTATATATACATATTCAGATAAGCATATATATAACTATATATAACTACTGTATATATATATATATATAACTATATATACAGTATAACTATATATTGTATATATATATAACTATATACAGTATATATATAAAAATATATAACTATATATATTACTTTTATATATACTGTATATAAAATATATATATACTGTACATATACATATATTAGATACACAGTATACATATATACAGTATACATATATATACACACCAATATATACAGTATACATATATATACACACAAATATATACAGTATACATATATATACACACAAATAATTACAGTATACTTATATATACACCAATATATACAGTATACATATATATACACACCAATATATACAGTATACATATATATACACACAAATATATACAGTATACGTACATATATATACACACAAATATATACAGTATACATATATACACACAAATATATACAGTATACATATATATACACACAAATATATACAGTATACATATATATATATACACCCAAATAATTACAGTATACTTATATTTACACCAATATATACAGTATACATATATATACAGTACACACACAAATATATACAGTATACTGTACATATATATACACACAAATATAAACAGTATACATATATATACACACAAATATATACAGTATACATATATTTACATATCTACCCTGAGGCTGTCAGACTCATGAATAAATAAATAATAAGAATAAACACTGCAAAATGTCACATCATGCTGATACTGATCTGTTTCTTGTTGCTGCGTTCATCTGTGACCATCTGCTCATGTTCGTGCTGCTGTTTATAATGATGTTTTTCTACTACATTAGGGCTTAGTGTATTACTAGCTGATGTCTCTCTTAGTTAATCCTAGATGTTATTATTGTTTTTCTCTTGCATTTGTTGTTGGATGTAACTGGGACCCTGTGTACATAATCTCGTTTTCAACACATGTACTACATGCGGTGCAAATGACAATAAATTCTCTCTGACTCTGACTCTGATATACACACAAATAATTACAGTATACATATATATACATTATATATATACACACACACACACATATATATATATATATATACACAGTATATATATTATATATATTATATATATAATATATATATATACTGTATGTATATATATATATACATATATATATATTAGATATACAGTATACATATATATACACA
>JBBPBX010106183.1:0-11477 GCA_038048925.1 Garcialebias charrua | reverse complement strand
TATTTATTAGGGGTGTAACGGTACGCTAAAATCACATTTCGGTTCGGTTCAACTACAAGGAGGGCTCGGTTCGGTTTATTTTCGGTTTATTTTCGGTACAAAAAAAAAAAGACAAAATAAAGACTTACAAAATGTTTATTTTGAAAATGTGCCAAAAATATGTTTGTATTGTATTGTAGTAATAAATAAAAGTGACCCATTTGGATGATATTTTAAATAAACAGCACTCTACAATAAATAAACTATATTAACAATAATAAAAATCTTAATAAATACAATAACAGTCAGAACCAGAACAATAAGCAGCAACAGACTGTTTACAATCTAACTACGTAATCAAGTTTTTGTCCAGTAGCAGCAGTGTGGCTGTATTTGTCCTCATTACTCACAACCTCTTCTTGGACCTGCTCCTCCAGGTGGGACAGGTCCTGGAAAAGTTCAGAGTTCAGTTCAGTCATCACACACTTCTTAGCTGCAGGTGATCTCTGGTGGATGTCTGTCCCTGAAGTGGAAGGAGACAGCAGCTACCTCTGTCCCAGACTGGAAATAAAACACAAAGAGGTAAAAAAAAAAATGTTAATAAGATTATGATTTTAAATAAAACAGATTATTTAGATAATAATAATAAAAGAACAATACCTCTTCTTGAACGGTTGAATCTCTCACTCATCATCATCATCATCATCAGGGCAGGGCTTTAATCAGCTCCAGGACTTGTTGACAATATCAGTTTTAGTTTTTTCATAAAGTTCTGAACTTTTTAAGTGATGGATGTTCCTAGCGAGGATCAATAACTCTAAAGCCTGCACATATAACAACATTCAGACTTAGATTCAGAGATTTAAAAACTCATACAGTTTGTGTTATTGATCTGGATCGATCTGAATTACCTGATGAAGTTGTTTAAATGCAGCTGTTGTTAGCGCTGTTTGTAACAGCTGCTGTTTGTAACAGCTGCTGTTTCTTCGTTCACGTTCCGATGATGTAGTTTCAAGCACGTTCACGTTAGACGTGTTGCTGCTGCAGAGCCAGTCTTCATGAAACAACGTCCACACACACAGCTTTTAATGTGCGCTCATCTTAACAAGAAAGCCATAACGTTCCCAAACAGGAGACCGGAGCGAAAAGCTAATGGCTAAATAATGCTGCGCGTGTTGCGCGTGCTGCGCGATAATAGCTCCGTGCTGAAACGCGCCCAGAAAATTTTGTTCCGTGGCGCATATATTAACGTTCAATGAGTGAAAAAAATAACCAAAACGGTACATAGGTGGACCAAACCGAACGTGCCGTACCGAAACGGTTCGGTACATCCACGTGTACCGTTACATTCCTACTCAGACTTCTGTGAACAGCAAGCGGCCATCTAATGATGAGTTGTTAGGTTGATGGTCCTCCTTTTGCATGTGAACAACTAGCTGTCACCAGCAACCTAGTTGGTCTACTATGAGAAAGAAGGTGCTGCCTGTTTGTTGTAGCTCCTCAGACTGAAGTCTTTTGGATAAAAGACAAAAAGTTTCAACAAAGAAGAATCCGTCCAGAGGACCTGGCTCAACCTTGTTAAGAATTTCAAAGATAACCTGAGTAAATACAAAATGCAGTTTTTAGAGAATGATTAAATTTATTAAGAAACAACTCAATACAAACCTAATACTGTAACTGGCTATGTCACTCGTGGTGGCAACAACTGGAAACAATTTGCAATATCTGTCAAACAGTTTTATCATGTGGATGTGGAGGAATTTAGGTGGTGTTTCAGATCGTCTTGCTGCAGAGCCCAACTGTTCTTGAGCATAAAATCACAAACTGATGGCCTGCAATTTTCCATCAAACATTATGGGTTTTGATTTATGGAGAGTTTGAGTTTCAATTAGAGCTGATTGACGTTGATTCATGGTCTCATAAGGAAAGGTAAATAAAGAAGCTCCAGACCATCACACCACCAGCACTGTGTTTGACTGTTGTTCTTTTTCTGAAACACAGTTATTTGTAGATATAACAGAACGCTCACCTTTCAAGATGTTGCACTATTTCCTGTCAGTCCACAGAATATTTTTCGGAAGTTTCAAGGATCATTAAGATGTTATTTGGCATATAAGACAGGCTTTTTGCCCTTCATATCTTTCTTATCATTTTTGGCTCTCCTGGATGATGTTGATGCGCTCTCAGAATAATTTGGTCTGCCTGCTCCTTCTGGGAAGGTGCACCACTGTTCCATGTTTTCTCCATTTGTAGATAATGGCTCTATTTAAGTGATGTCTTGTTTCTACAGGTCTGGCAATAGTCAGAGTGAAACTGAACTCGGTTTAAAAAAATAAACAACAACAACATTGAATTCATGATTTAACAAGGGGGGGGTAATTTGGTTAGCTTTTTGTTTCTTAATAAACAAAAATAATATTTTTTAAACTGTATTTAGTCTTTACTCGAGTTATCTTTGATATTAAAATATGTTTGCATTATCTAAAACACTTAGTGAGACAGAAATGCAGAAACATGTAAAGAAGCAAATATNAGTACCTAAACATTTTATTGACCACTGTATTTTGGTATGTGGATATCTTTTAAATTAATTTTGTTATTGTACCTATGTAAAATAAAAATAAAGTTTTTTGAGAGGTCCAACTTTGAAAAACCTTGTTTATTTGATAGTGTCAAAAACAGGGTAAAGTTAAACAAACATATTAATCAAATGCCTTAAATGAAAATTACAGATATATTATCCATTCAATTGGATTTTTTTTAAATTATTGTTAGTCTTGTTTTATAGCCACAGTAACAACAACACAATATCCTCTGTATTTCAATATTTGAACACTTTAATTGTGAAATAGAAGGTCAAGATTTTGCAGGTAAGAAATCATATGCTAAAAACCTTTAAAATAAAGCTTTTATTGATTTATGGAATCTGCTACGAAGTAGGTAAACAGATTAATGAGGGCTGAAAATTTTACAAAAAAAATCTTGTAATTGCTTTGACTGATAAGGTATTTAGCAGCAGCCAGAACCAGGCCAGCCTGTGCTGATGTGTTGGGGCGCAGACGACGCTGAAGAAGGGCTGCTTGTTGAGATGGACGTGCCAGAGGCAAGGAGGGGCCGGAGTGTCTCTGAACCAGCTGGCTCAGCACAAGGCTTCATTGGGACTAACTTGTATAAATAAGGTTGAATGAATGAATAAGGAAATGTGTATGTGTTTGCTCTAATCTGCTAGCTTATAACCTACCTAATAAAACAAGTAATAAAAGATTTGCAGGTAAATACTGTGTAGCTGCATCTTGACCACAAGAACCTGTTCCTAAAAAGTATTTTCAAGGATTCAAGGTTCTTTACTGTCATTCACATCACATGTGGCACATGAGGTGGAACAAAACTATGTACACAGAGTCCCAGTCACATCCAACAAAAATATAATTTATAAAGAAAAACGGTAATAAGATCTAAGACATGAACTAAGAAATACTCTAAACTAAGAATACACTAAGCACTAATACGGTAGTACAAAATACAGTAATGTGCCAAACAACAGCAGCACGAACATGAGCCTGTGTGAGCAGATGAGGGCGAATGAACACAGCAACATGAAATAAATGTTTTTTTATGAATTCCAACTCAGAAATTGAGTCTAGACAGAGTTCCAAGGTATATGCAGTTCCTCCAAAAACAATCAAGACCACCAGCTGTACTCCTTTTAAAAAGCCAAGTAACAAAAGTGTCAGATGCTAGATAATAAAGGTTTATAATTGTTACTACATAACCACAACTGGATGGAGATTTATTTTCTGTGACCATAAATAAAACTAAGGTTCTTGCAGGATTTAGGTTTCAGTTAAATTTTTGGTTTGTTCCTTAATAATTACAGTCCTTCCTGTTTCTTTGAAGTATCCCATCTTCTTCACACTAAAATGTTCATTCTTCATTTTTTCTGTGTGTCAGTCAAGATGTGCCCTTCAGTCTAATCATCCGACAGATGACTGCAGCCTGTGTGTGTGAGATGGACAGTAGTGGATGAATGTTGAGTTGTTGGTATTGATCAGAGCTCAGGAGGTTGGCAGAGCCTGGCCTTCCTGCATTGCTCTTTTTGTTCGATACAGCTCAAGCTTGTTCTGTGCAGATCTGGTCATTGTTGGGTTTTAATACCGCCCTCGAACATCAGGGACATTGATTTCTTTACAGGAGGATGTTTTTGCCTCCATAAGTATTGAATAGACTTTAAACAAAGAGGATCATCCATATGCCCCAGAGTAAATGTGAGCTCTTTTATTTGGGAAAGGGAAGAAATATCAGCGTTAAAAATAGGATGGTACTGGTTGTTTTGTTTTGTGTGTGTGGAAGGGCAAGGCAATATTAACACATGAATTGTCAAGGGGGTTAATTTATTCTAAGAGTTGTAATTGTAAAATTAAGCATAATTGGGTTGCACACAGAAGAACTGTAGATAAAAGCTCTAATAATTAATTTGACTTTGGCAACACTTCCCCCACGCATACACACACACACAATATTTTATTTATTTATTTACTTTTACTGATCTTCCAGCTGTTGATTATGTTTTATTGTTCTGCCTTAATGATTTATTTCACTGGTTTTCAATCTATTTCCAGCAGTTTACGTCAGAATTAATTCTAAACTCACTTTTTTTGTTTGTTTTTTGCTTAAGGTACAGGAGCACTGAACTTTTTATGTTGCATCATGTTTTGTTTTTTTTCTCACTCACACTGAACATGTTTGAACCGATGTCACATTTAATGGAAGATGGAGAAAGAGAAGGAAAGAGTTAGATTATGTATATGACTGTCTAACTAGCATCCAGATGGGTGTCTTTCAACAAGTCCTGTATCTGCTTCACACTTTTATAAGGTTCAGTTTTGTTGGCAGACAGGAATAAAAGAAGAAGAAAAAAAACCACCAGCCTCCTCCTGAAGAAATCTGAATTGTATATGTGATGAAGGATACTCCAGATCGCTTGCAATATAATTTCTCTTGGTCCCGGAGGTATGATGCATATGCATTAGTTAAATGAGATGAGATGGTAAGATGTGCATTTTTAATGGTGCATTTGCTCTGGAGTGAGTGGGAGGGTTTCTGAGAGGCCCCTTCAGATCAGATTTCGACCGTCACTGCACAGTTTGACAGACACAGATCTGTCTGGAAGTACTGAGACAAGGCGGTGTGGTTGTGGAGCAGATTGAGAAGAGAGGAATCAGAAGCACCTTTGGGGTGAATCCTGCTGCTTTCACTGCCTGGCTCCCTGGATGACTGGCTGAGGATGAATATTGCATGGTGCCTGCCTGCTCAAGGGGGCTGGTGGCTGCTGAGGGTGGGTGTTATCCCCTCCCTTGCTGCCAGTTGCTGTCTACGTCTTCCCCTGTATCTAACTTTGTATCCCTTCAATAGAATCCCAACAAATTTAATAAATTTTTTTGCACTTTGAAAAGTGCTGTGATGTATATTTTTGTATCAGCATATTATTTTTTTGACGATGTGCAGCTTAAAGTATAAGAACTAATATAAATGATGATGTTGTCATCCTATTAGGTTTTAGTCAACACATACATTAACACTATCTCAGTCAGATAACAGTCCAGTCATGTTCTTCCAGTTGGACTAAGATACTACTAAGCCCACCTGTCTACATGGTTTCTCATTTATCTATTTTTTATATTTAGTTGGCATTCTTTTTGGTTTTATTGGTTGACCTTTATACAGTATTTTGTTAACCAAGTAAAATACCTTTTAGAATGCTGGAGTAAACTCTCCGTGTACATTTTTTTAAGCTTCTCTCTGTCACCATAAATGTACAGACTATATGTATGAATAACCACATTTTTAAATGGAAGGGGAAGGGAAGCCTGAGATTGTCATCACTGTATGTTCCCATACAATGGGGAAATTAGTTCTCTGCATTTAACCCATCACACCCAAGATATACCCAGGTGGAGCAATGGGCAGCTATGTAAATGCCCGGGGAGAAATTAGGGATTTGGTGTCTTGCTCAGAGACACCACGACATGTGTGAATGGCTGGGAGTCGAACTGCGACTTTCTGGTCCCAAGTCGGCTGCCCTGCCCCTACCCCCATCTCGGCCCCCTAAATGGGGTCTTTAAATTACCCTAAATAAATGCCCAAGTTTTCAGGTGTTTTGGATTTGCTAAAAATCTTTTTTGTGCTGTTTCTCATCTTCAAGCCTACCGGTAATTTTACTTTGAGCAAAATGAGGTTGAAAACTGCAAAGGAGCTTTAGGGTCATGCTAAGGAAAAAAAATTAAAAGCCATAAAATTACGAGAATAAAGTCTTAAGAGAATAAAGTAAAAAAAAACAAATTAAACAGCTCGTTTATTTTTCCACGAGTCGGATCCACGACGCAACCTGTCAATCAATCCAGTAGGCGTGTCAGCAAATGACCAACCTGAACCTAAATGAATTGTAATATTATCCAAACTCCAGGGTTTACCGTGTTTTAACCTTGGTAAAATGAAGAATGTTGAGCATCTTGTTAAGTTAAACTTTGGTATTGGTTTTACAAATAAGGAGATAGTTAATCTGTCAGCACATCAGCATCAGATTATTATCAGTATTAGGACTTTGAACCTGCTTACAGTAAGGTGGTACGCTCTGATGGGCTGCAGCGAAGCTCTGCAGGTAAGGAGCATTTAGCTTTGGATTGGTCATTTGCTGACACGCCTACTGGATTGATTGACAGGTCGCGTTATGGAACACTCGTGGAAAATAAAATAAACGAGAGCTGCAAAAAAAGTCTTGTACGACTTTATTCTCGTAATACGACTTTATTCTCATAATGTTATGGCTTAAAAAAAAAAAATTGTTATCGTGGCCCTAAAGCGCCGTCGTAGAAAACCATTTTTTGTACCGAACAGTAAATTCCATGTCTTCAGTCTACAGTTTTATTAGATTATGTAGACATTTTTTTGGAAATTCCAGTGTGTAGCCCCCTAAAACTGAAAGATTCATGTAGATAGTTGGCCTTTAAATTTAGCCCTTTTTTTTTGCATGAATGTGCCCTGAGATTTTCTCCCAGTACAGTATCTGCATTCTTCTTGGTCTTTTTATGAGACAGCACCTCTCTAGTGCCGCTGGCCCTTGTGTGGCAGCCGTTGGCACTACTGGGCTGTCACATCACACCCTCTCCCCTCTGGTGCATGTCCCCCACCACCCCCTCCTTATTTCCGTTTTCCTGTCTTCTGCATCCCGTCTTCCACTCTCCATGTGTCTTGTCAGTTGTGTTTGGCAATGGTGTCATTATTGGGCAGCCCATATCACACTTCTCCAATGAGCTGTCTGTCTGCTGCTTCTCTGTTTCTCGCTATACTTATACTCTCTTTCAATCCCCCTGCCTGTGACTAACCCATGGCTGATGTGTGTCACCTTTTTACCTTGTCCCTTACAGACGTTACCCACAATGCCTAGCACAACTGGCATTTAATCTTCACCCACTTCAGCTTGTTCCAATCCCAAATCAAAATTATGCAAAAATAAAAAGTATGTACATCATATGAGACGAAACAGAAATGCCACTCAAGAGTTTTAATAGGTGTGTAATATTAGGAATAAAAAAATTAGAGATTTTTTTTTCCCATAAAAAAAAATCTAATATTAGCATTAGTGAGATTTATCAAGATTAATTTTGGTTTATATTATATACACATCATCACATACAGTTTCATAACAACCTCACACAGGATCATATGTTGTTACCATGGAAATTGACTGCAACAAAACCCTGCATTTCTGAACTATTTTGATTTGTTGGCACAAAAGTCTGATACAGCAGCACAACAGAGCTGCTGTTCTACCCAAAGGCACATTCTTCACAGAATCAAGCTTCTCTGATCAATAACTCGTTAGCAAAACATTGTTTAAACCCTACAAGCACCTCTTTCCTACTTAAGTTAAGCATACACAAGCTTCAGTCTCATTTTCATCAAATCACTTCATCCTCTGACATTGGTTTCTGGAATGTGCCGAAGAGAGTAGGAGTATTATACGGTAGTTGCCACATTACTGAAATGATTCTGTTCAGTGCTGAAACCAAAGAAAATTAGTACTCTGTCCTCTGCTTGATAGTACAAAGATATAAATTAGATTTCACTGCTAAAAGAATAGTTTGTAGCAAATAAAGCTCTTAATGTATTATTTATTCAAGCATCACTGGTGTTAACTGTGTGTGAGAAACTTTAAGATAATTGCTTAAATCATTTTAACACAAATTGTGTTTATTAAACTAAACATATTTTAAACCCAAGTCTTTTACTGTATTCACCCTTAATATGATGAACCTAAACTATTTTACGCTTCCTCTACTTACTTCACAAAAACACTGTGTACAACAATGTGTTACACCTGTGTACACAATTTTGTTCCACTGCATGCACCATATGTGATGCGAATGACAATAAAGAATCTCTGACTTTGACTGGGCCATGTTCCGCGCCTTTATTGTCGAGGCAGCTTATCGGAGCTGTGGCCGCAAGGTTGTTGGTGCCTGTCGTGGTGGCAACCCTCGAACCCGGTGGTGGACACCGGCGGTGAGGGATGCTGTCATGCTGAAGAAGGAGTCCTATTGGGCCTTTTTGGCCTGTGGGACCCCGGAAGCAGCAGATAGGTACCGACAGTCCAAGCGGCATGCGGCTCGGGTGGTTGCTGAGGCAAAAACTCGGGCGTGGGAGGAGTTCGGAGAGGCCATGGAGAATGACTTCCGTACGGCTTCGAGGCGATTCTGGTCCACCATCCGGCGTCTCAGGGGGGGAAAGCGGTACGCGACCAACACCATTTATGGTGGGGATGGCGTGCTGTTGACCTCAACTCGGGATGTTGTGAGTCGGTGGGCGGAATACTTCGAAGACCTCCTCAATCCTACTGGCACGTCTTCCACTGAGGAAGCGGAGCCTGGGGACTTTGGGTCGGGCTCTCCAATCTCTGGTGCTGAGGTCACCGAGGTGGTTAAAAAGCTCTGCGGTGGCAGGGCTCCAGGGGTGGATGAGATTCGCCCTGAGTTCCTTAGGGCTCTGGATGTTGTGGGGTTGTGTTGGCTTACGCGACTCTGCAATATCGCGTGGACATCGGGGCAGTTCCCTTGGATTGGCAGACTGGGGTGGTGGTTCCCCTATTCAAAAAGGGGGACCGTAGGGTGTGTTCCAACTATAGGGGGATCACACTCTTAAGCCTCCCTGGTAAGGTCTATTCAGGGGTTCTGGAGAGGAGGGTCCGTCGGATAGTCGAACCTCGGATTCAGGAGGAGCAGTGTGGTTTTCGTGCTGGTCGTGGAACACTGGACCAGCTCTACACCCTCAGCAGGGTCCTGGAGGGCGCGTGGGAGTTTGCCCAACCAGTTTACATGTGCTTTGTGGACTTGGAAAAGGCATTCGACCGCGTCCCTCGGGGGGTTCTGTGGGGGGTACTCCGGGAGTATGGGGTACCAGGCCCATTGATATGGGCTGTTAGGTCCCTGTACGACCGGTGTCAGAGCTTGGTCCGCATTGCCGGCAGTAAGTCAGGCTCGTTTCCAGTGAGAGTTGGACTCCGCCAAGGTTGCCCTTTGTCACCGATTCTGTTCATAACTTTTATGGACAGAATTTCTAGGCGCAGCCAAGGTGTTGAGAGGATCCGTTTTGGTGGCCTTAGAATCGCTTCTCTGTTTTTTGCAGATGATGTGGTCCTATTGGCTTCATCAGATCGTGATCTACAGCTTTCGCTGGAGCGGTTTGCAGCCGAGTGTGATGCGGCCGGGATGAGGATCAGTTCCTCCAAATCCGAGGCCATGGTCTTGAGCCGGAAAAGGGTAGCATGCCCTCTCCGGGTCGGGGAGGAGGTCCTGCCCCAAGTGGAGGAGTTTAAGTATCTCGGGGTCTTGTTCACGAATGAGGGAAAACTGGAGCGTGAGATCGATAGGCGGATAGGTGCAGCATCCGCAGTGAAGCGGGCGCTGTACCGGTCTGTCGTGGTGAAGAGAGAGCTGAGTCGAAAGGCAAAGCTCTCAATTTACCGATCGATCTACGTTCCCACCCTCATCTATGGTCATGAGCTTTGGGTTGTGACCGAAAGAACGAGATCTCGGATACAAGCGGCTGAAATGAGTTTTCTCCGCAGGGTGTCTGGACTCTCCCTTAGAGATAGGGTGAGAAGCTCAGTCATCCGGGAGGGACTCGGAGTAGAGCCGCTGCTTCTCCACATCGAGAGGAGCCAGTTGAGGTGGCTCGGGCATCTGGTTAGGATGCCTCCTGGACGCCTCCCTGGTGAGGTGTTCCGGGCATGTCCCACCGGGAGGAGACCCAGAGGAAGACCCAGGACACGCTGGAGGGACTATGTTTCTCGGCTGGCCTGGGAACGCCTTGGGATTCCCCCAGAGGAGCTGCTCCAAGTGGCTGGGGAGAGGGAAGTCTGGGCCTCCCTACTTAGGCTGCTACCCCCGCGACCCGACCCCGGATAAGCGGACGAAAATGGATGGATGGATGGATGGATGGATGGATGACTTTGACTATTCCAACTACCTCCATGTCCTCTCTAACTGCATCCATATATCTCCTCTTTGTCTTTTTCCTGGCAGCTGCAGTTCTAAAACCCTTCTTCCAATATACCCACGGTCCCTCCTCTGGACATGTCCGAACCATCTCAGTCTGACCTCTCTAACTTTATCTCCCAGTTGTTCAACCTGTGCTGTACCTCTGATGATCTCATTCCTAATCTTATCCATCCTTGTCACTCCTCTTAAGGTGAATTTCAACATCTTCATTTCTGACATTTCCAATTCTTTCTCTTGTCTTTTTGTCAGTGCCACTGTCTCCAGACCATACAACCTAGCTGGTCTCACGACTGTCTTGTAAACCCTGTCTTGTAAACCCTTCCTTTCACCTTTGCTGACACCTTTTTGTCACAAATTACTCCTGAAACTTTTCTCCATCCACTCCATCCTGCCTGGACTCTCTTTTTCACCTCTTTATGTATTACTGTGGTTATTCAGCTAATATCTCAAACTAACCAACATTGACTGTGACCCTATAATAACAGTGATTCAACATGGTCTCATGTTCCTGCCTTAAAGCGCTGCAGGCCAACTAATCTGTTTCCAAACTGTTTATTTATCGTTGTTGCACTTCAAGAAAATGTTGTTATAAAATTCTGTGAAGATGTGTCATCTTCATAAATAATATGTAAAATTATATTTTGCTACTATTAAATTCATTCAACCTTTATTTAGTCAGGTAAATCTCATTGAGTCTCATGGACTCATTTACAAAAGTGACCTGCTACAAACTAAAGAATGATGAACAGCAATGATACAAATTACCTTAAACAATAAACAATAGAAAAATATAAGAGAGAAATACAGTTTTTTTGTTTTTGTTTTTATAAACAAAGTATCAAAAAACTAGCAAAACATTATAAGGTAGACCCTGATGCATGCTCAATAATCCAGGTAGAAAAATCTAAAAAAGCTAAGTCTGGTCCTTTGGACATTCCAAAA
>JBBPBX010106182.1:0-11477 GCA_038048925.1 Garcialebias charrua | reverse complement strand
AAACAGCAGAGCTCAGGCGGAAGTTGTAGTGAAGAACAGTTTCGTTCAAGCTCTTATTTTGAAGGCTAACGATAAAGGAAGTGATTTCCTCCTAGCAGCGGAAGCTGTTCTGTTCAGTCCGTTCAGTGTTTTCAATGTTCCGTATCGACGAGTTAAGCCTGTTTTCTCTCGACTTCTGGTGAAATCAGTTTAATTTTGAGTTATATTCAGCTGTAACTACTGTACTCGGTTAATGCTGAAGGTAAATACTGATGAACGAAAACTAACAGAGATGTGGAGACAGCATCTGGATTCAGAGGAAGAAGAAATGGAGGATTTCGTTGAAAGTAGAGATGCTGTTGAACAGGAAACAACTGGAGGGAGAAAAATCTTAGATGCAGTTTTCAATCCCAACATTCAACTGCATATAATAGGTTTGTATCTTTTTATTCTTTCTGTTGAACGTGATTATGTTGCAGTTTAGTCTGAGCTTTCTTCTGGTAGCTAACGAATTTAGCTTCCTGGAAAGTACTTACGATTATTTATTTATTTTTATTTTTTGGAAAGGGCATACGATATATACACGGTGTGAGTGTGAGAGTGGATGGTTGTTTGGTGTGAGTGAGACAGATCCCTCTAGTAAATGAGTCCCCGTGACTCAACGAGGCTAGTACTGTATTCCTGAGGGTGTCAAGCAGGGTTGCCAGATCTCCAGACCGAAAGAAGCGATCAGCTCCTTCAAAACAAGCACAAACAAGCGACTCGCTCTTTCAAAAAAAGCACCCCATCCCATTGTGTAAAAAAAGGCAGTTTTAAACAGTATAAACATATTTATTATGGCATTACATATAACAAGCAAAATTATACATTAAAGAACGTATTCAGTCTAAAAAATAAAAATACATTTTGCATTTTTCTCCCATCTGTGGTCGTGGTCAGATCCAGTCTTGAAGAGCACGCTCTTTCTCCCAATCTTTATTATATTTTTTTCCATATTTACCCCACTTAGAGCTCATATTAGCGTTGTCTTGTCTAGACATTTCACTAAATTCTTTAGTTTGTAGCAGGTCGCTTTTGTAAATGAGCCCTCGAGGCTCAATGAGATTTACCTGACTAAATAAAGGTTGAATGAATGAATGGACAAAGAATAAATAACAATGTTGCATTCGCGTGTAGTCGGATGTCCCGTGAAGAAACACGGTTTTTAATTTTAAACTCACTTTGAAAGTAATTTTCATTAATTTATCATTTTGTTTGCTAAAAACTAACATAGTTGAATGATACAAGATATATATGTTGTGTCACTATATGCTGCTCATGCTGACTCATCATTAATTGCTCGCGCTTATATAGTTTTACCGGCTCTGACTGTCGCTTGCGCCAACTGCACCTGAACGTAACATCCGCCTTGACGTAACATACGTGGAAGGGGGGCGTGACAAACTACCTACCACTCGCATTACTGCTCGACTGAAAAACAAGCACAAATAAGCGACTCAATGTCCGCGAGAAGCCCAAAAAACCGCCACAAGCGGCTGATCAAATTTGAAAGCGACTCCAGGGAAAAACAAGCCCAATGCCGCTTGAAATAAGCGGACTTGGCAACTATGTGTAGAAGCGAATGTGCATTGTACTTCCTGTCCGACACCGGAAGTGCCTGTATTCCATAGGCGGAGTATGGATCGCGGGTGTTTTTGAAAGTTATTTTCATTCATTTTATCGGAGCAAACACAGCTTTTGTTTAAACGGAACGTTTACTGAAATGTCCTACCGGGGTTCAGGTACCTGCTGTGCTGTTCGCGGCTGCACCAACAACCGGACCAAGCTAAATCTTTGGCTAAAACAACAGTGTTTTCAACACGGACCCAAAACAAAGAAAGAGTGTTCCTGCATCCTACTCTATGGCTGTGTCTGCGCGATCAGGTAACATCTGTAATTTCTTTTTATTCAGGGAGGGTTTATTAATGAGAGTTTTGGATGATTTACTGTCTTAAAATGATATATGTCAGGCGCGACCGGTGTTACAGAACACCGTGACTTTTAGCCGAGATAGCTGCTAACAAACGTTAGCCGAGAGACAGGAGCAAACGCGTTGCTATTTATGTATTTTTAAATTATGTCTGCGCGATCAGGTAACATCTTTTTATTCGGGGAGGGTTTATTAATGAGAGTTTTGGAAGATTTACTGTCTTAAAACGATAGATCTCAGACGCGACCGGTATTTTTAGCCGAGATAGCTGCTAACAAACGTTAGCCGAGAGGCCGGAGCAAACGCGTTCGCTATTTATGTACTGTATTTTTAAATTATGTCTGCGCGATCAGGTAACATCTTTTTATTCGGGTAGGGTTTATTAATGAGAGTTTTGGAAGATTTACTGTCTTAAAACGATAGATCTCAGACGCGACCGGTATTTTTAGCCGAGATAGCTGCTAACAAACCTTAGCCGAGAGGCCGGAGCAAACGCGTTCGCTATTTATGTATTTTTAAATTATGTCTGCGCGATCAGGTAACATCTGTAATTTCTTTTTATTTGTCCCTCCTCTTTTAACAAAACGAGTGGTGTTCCCACATTTTTAATGAACTAAAACAACAAATTTTGGACTGTCTTCAACTGTATTACTCGCATGTAAACAAACGGTGTTTCCGGTCAACCGGAAGTCGTGTGCACATTTCGCGCAAAGCGTCATGGGGCGTAGGAATAAGGTGGTATCCACCTTATTCCTACGCCCCATGACGAATGGGGTTGAATAAAGGTTGAATGAATGAAAATAATGGACATTCGCAGACAGGCATGGCCGCCATCTTGGATGTGTCTCACGCGTCCCCCAGTGCATTTCTTTGTACTGAGGAAACTGTACAACTAAAATAATTATAACTTCCTGAAATTTTACCCGATTTTCACACTGTTTGGTTTGTGTCGCCCTTAAGTTTTCAATAATTTATTCAGCTTATAATCTTTCTTATGTAAATCTCAGTTTGTTATATTCTTCACACTACTGCTGATACATATACAGTATTCTCTGACTAGCCTTATCTAAGGATGCCAAATGTGCCTTATGTGCCTTACTGCATATGCCACTTTGCCTCTATACCAACATCAACTACCTCATACATATACTGTGTTAGGGGTGAGCGATATGGCTCAAAAATTATATCGTGATATTTCAGAGTATTATCACGATAACGATAAATTTCGTGATATAACCTAAAAAAAAAATCAAATGTATTTATTTGACAAAATTAACTTAACATGTTGCTTTGCAGTATTATATAAAATTTTTAAAAACAACAAGGGGTAATTTTACTGAAATTACTTTATTTAGTAAAGTATTTAGTCTCCAAGTAAAACTACACCTGCACTTTAGTTTTTGTGGTGGTTTTTTTATCTATATTTTGTGCAGACTTTTTCCAATCTAAATAACATTTATTTTTAAAGTGCAGGTGTAGTTTCCTAAAACAACTAGCCTAAATAAAATGAAGTTTGTGTCATTCCTCTGATTCATTTTTTTAAACTGATCTGTCTCTGATGGAGTTGTAATGTATACAGCAGTGTTGTGCATGTATATTACAGAGTGCCAGTGAACGCACCGCGATAGAGCGTGACGTAGGCGCGCAGGTTCGGGTGTGAAAGAAAGTCAGAGAACGGAGCGGTGGAGGATCGTGCAGTCTGTTAAGTGTATTTGTGCAGCTTAAACAATAAAGCAACGTCTGCTACAAACCAGCAAGGTTATTGAGCGTGCAGAGAAACATCACAGGAGTGACTGTGGAGCCGCGCGTGTTTTACAGTTTACAGCGAGGACACGGCTGCTCAGAGCGGAGCGGGGAGGGGGGGACAGCTGTCTGCCTGCAGAGCAGGGGGGGAGAGAAGCTGAGACGCGCGCGCGTTGTTTTTAACATTTTAGCAGTACAGACTGTGAGGGGATGTGCGCAGTTGTTTAAAGCGCTCGGGTGTTAAGGGGCGGGGCGCCCTGACGTATTACGTCATGAAATTAGCATATCATGATATAAGATTTTTGCCCGGGCAAGCTTTTTATACCGGTATTACCGGTAACGATATGATATGGCCCAGCCCTACTAGGGCTGGGCGATATGGAAAAAATCATATATCACGATATGGACTTTTTTATATCACGATAACGATATATATCACGATATATACAACACGATGTGTGTGTGTGTGTGTACAGGAAAAATTTGGACCAAAGTTTTTTTTATTTTATTATTTTACTACAGATAGTTACAATTATAAGAATGTGAACAAAAAGAACATAAGTAGAAACTAGATCTAACTAAGATCTACCTTAATTCAAGGAGTACGATTATGGAATGACATGCCAAATGCCAAATGTTGAGGAAGCCAAATCATTCCTTGTATTTAAGAAACTGGTAAAAAATGAATTGCTAAAAAAAAAAATAATCTAATTTAATGTGTGATATATGTGAATTGAAAATTGACTGAGTTATTTACTTATTTTGTTATTATAGAAAATATTGTTTGAACTGTTATTAGATGAATAAGGAGCAGATTTAATAAGATTTATTCTTCATCTGCTACCTTTCATTTTATTTTTTATTTTTTTTCTATTATGAATACGTTAATTGTTGTATTTCATATTATAAAATGAATAAACTAACAAACAAACAAACAACTCCTTTTCTACTTTGGTCCAAATTTTTCCTGCAGGTGGCGGTAAAACAACAGCTGCTAATGAAACTCACGAAGAAGAAATCCGCTCTGAAGTTTGAGTAAACAAAGCAAGAAACAGAAAAGAGAAAACGTTGCGTTTGATTGCGGTTCTGTTGTGTCTCTGGTCTGTTTTGTATTGGTTAACTGGACCCGAGTTCGGACTCGGTTGGACTCTGGGTTCGTGTCCTCTGGACCCATTTTGTCTCAGAGTTTCAGCGGAGCGAAATAATGGAAGCTAACAAGGTGAGCTTCCCCCTCTTTTTGGTAAAAGTTATTCTTCTTGGGCTGCCTGTGCAGCTGTTTTCTCCTTGTTGAGACACCGGCGTTCATGCGCTGCGGCTCTGCTTCTCTCGAGTTTAAAGGAGACCACATATATGTTTTTAAAATTTTTATGGTATTTCTTTGGGGTTAAAAAACAGTGTTCATTCAATTTAATACACAAAATAATTCTTAGATAATCAATTATACCCTTTTTAATTCTGCCATTTTTAACTTTCGTTTTGAACGACTGGTTCTGATTGAAGTTCTGAAGTCCACGCCCTTCAACGATCTGTTTACGCCCTCTGTAACAGCCAGTATCTGTATAATGTGTTGTTGTTTTAAAATTAGCTCTTTTTTTATTACTCATTTGACTTACTGTTAGTGTTAGCTTAAGATAACTTACCGAAACCCGTCTGAGCGCGCCGCAATTTGCTGCTCCTTTTAGCATGAGACCACCCGAATCCGATGCTAATGTTAGCTTGTTCCTCTTCCGGTGTTCGCCAGCTCCGCTCGTTCACGCGGAGATTTTGGGAGTTATCGCTGTTCCAGTCAAGACAACACAAAGTTCAACAAGTGTCTCCCTTAAATTAATCCGTAAGGAGAAGGTCCTCGCTGCTGCGAGGCTTCTGCCAGGCTGCAACGAGGCTGTACACTTGAAGCTCCGCTCCATCGTGCCAGAAGATGGTCCCGTTGACGCCGGTCCCTACGACGGGGGTCTGCTCGTTTAATTTTTGCCGGCTGCGCGTTGTGAGCGATCGCAAATACACTAAAAATTGAACTAAAACATAAAAATAACACTTATACTTTATTTATAAAGCCATTTAAAAAAAACGCAGCTGCAACAAAGTGCTGTACACATGAAATTAAGAACATATAAACAAAAGATGAGATGAAATCATGAAAAACAACCGTCATGTGTTTCATACAGAAGTGGGTTGAGCCTAACTAGGGGTTGCTAGGTGAGGGGCTGGACCTAACCAGAGCCATATAAAGTGAGAGTTGCGACACTTCCATAGACTTCCGTTGTAAGAATGGAATGCGGAAGTCACGTGGGTCATGGAGGGGGTGATTCGTTCCATGGCTGTTTTACAGTCTGACTCTGCCTGCAGTAGCGCTCCGTCGCCGCCAGAGGGCGCAGCTCCACAAGGTTTCCATAGCCGTTGTTTGGAACGATTGACAGCCTATCGGCGACTTCAAAGAGTGTCAGAACTCTCTATATATATGGCTCTGGACCTAACCAGGGGTTGCTAGGTGAGGGGCTGGTCAGGTTTGAGGTGATTGGCTGCGGTTTGTGACGTAACAAACCGCAGGAAGTGAGAACCTGACCGTTTGTATCACAGACAAATAAATCTACTTAGAGTAAATAAACCACTGGGTGCATTTTTTTGGCACAAGGACTGTTTTTTTATGAAGTAAATACCCAAAGTTTAGTAAAAAAACATCAAAAAGTGCATTTTGCATGTGTGGTCCCCTTTAACAACGTAAAGCATGCGTCGCAAACCCGCGCGTGCGTCAAACATAAAGCAGCGCCGTCATCTCGCAAAACCCCATATGAAGCTTCTTTGCGACAGTTATTTTTTTATTCTTATTTATCACGATAGAGACGATAGAAGGAAAGTAGCACGATAGACACATTTCTATCGTCCCCATGATATATATCGTCATATCGCACAGCCCGGCCACCTTACCGTGGTGGAGGGGTTTGAGTGTCCCAATGATCCTAGGAGCTATGCTGTCAGGGGCTTCATGCCCCTAGTAGGGTCACCCAAGGCAGACAGGTCCTAGGTGAGGGACCAGACAAAGTGCAGCCCAAAGACCCCTTATGATGAGTCAAATCACTGGAAACAATGTTCCCTCGCCCGGACGCGGGTCACCGGGGCCCCACTCTGGAGCCAGGCCCGGAGGAGGGGCACGTTGGCGAGCGCCTGGTGGCCGGGCTTTTACCCATGGAGCTCGGCCGGGCACAGCCCGAAGAGGAGACGTGGGTCCCCCTTCCCATGGGCTCACCACCTGTGGGAGGGGCCAAAGGGGTCGGGTGCATTGTGGAATGGGTGGTGGCCGAGGACGGGGACCCTGGCGGTCTGATCCTCGGCTACAGAAGCTGGCCATTGGGACATGGAATGTCACCTCTCTGGTGGGGAAGGAGCCTGAGCTAGTGTGTGAGGTTGAGAGGTTCCGGCTAGAAATAGTCGGACTCACCTCAACGCATGGCTCTGGCTCTGGAACCAGTTTCCTTGAGAGGGGTTGGACACTCTTCCACTCTGGAGTTGCCCCTGGTGAGAGGCGCCGAGCAGGAGTGGGCATACTGGTTGCCCCCCATCTTGGTGCCTGTACGTTGGGGTTCACCCCGGTGAACGAGAGGGTAGCCTCCCTTCGCCTACGTGTGGGGGGACGGGCTCTGACTGTTGTTTGTGCCTATGCACCAAACGGCAGCTCAGACTACCCACCCTTTTTGGAGTCCTTGGAGGGGGTATTGGAGGGTGCGCCTCCTGGGGACTCCCTTGTTCTGCTGGGGGACTTCAACGCTCACGTGGGCAATGACAGTGAGACCTGGAGGGGTGTGGTTGGGAGGAACGGCCCCCCTGATCTGAACCCGAGTGGTGTTTTGTTGTTGGACTTCTGTGCTCGTCATGGATTGTCCATAACGAACACCATGTTCAGGCATAAGGGTGTCCATATGTGCTCTTGGCACCAGGACACCCTAGGTCGCAGTTCGATGATCGACTTTGTTGTCGTCTCATCTGATCTGCGGCCGCATGTCCTGGACACTCGGGTGAAGAGAGGGGCGGAGCTGTCAACTGACCACTACCTGGTGGTGAGTTGGCTCCGATGGTGGGGGAGGATGCCGGTCAGACCTGGCAGACCCAAACGTATTGTGAGGGTCTGCTGGGAACGTCTGGCAGAGTCTCCCGTAAGACGGAGCTTTAACTCCCACCTCCGGGAGAGCTTTGAACACGTTCCGAGGGAGGCGGGGGACATTGAGCCCGAGTGGGCCATGTTTCGCGCCTCTATTGTCGAGGCAGCTTATCGGAGTTGTGGCCGCAAGGTTGTTGGTGCCTGTCGTGGTGGCAACCCTCAAACCCGGTGGTGGACACTAGGGCTGGGCCATATCATATCATTACCGGTTTTACCGGGCAAAAAAGCTTGCCCGGGCAAAACATTTATATCATGATATGCTAATTTCATGACGTAATACGTCGGGGCGCCCCGCCCCCTTCACTTCCGAGCGCTTCAAAAGACCAAACCGAGCTGCGCACCTCCCTCCACCAGTCTGTGTACTGGTGTAACGCTAGAACAAACAACGTGTTTCAGCTGTCTCTCCCCTGTCTCTCACTGCACAGGTACAGAGAGCTCGTCCCCCCGCCCCGCACTGCGCAGCATGTGTGCGGGCTGCTCTCTCCCTCGCTCCAAAACTGTCGCACGCGATTCAGCTGTTTCACACAGTCTCACACAGAGGCAGGTGATCAGAGAATCAGATAGATCAGTTAAAAAAATGAATCAGAAAAATGAATAATTCCTGCAGGAACAGAGGAAGCTGAAACACCAGAAGCTTCAGGGTCAGCAGAGGCGGCTCCAGCAGGGGGGAGCTAGGGGGTGCTAGCCCCCCTGGAAAAGTCACAGCACCCCATTAGCACACCCAAGAAAATATCAGATTATTTTCTTTTTCATCTGAGTTAATATTCTTTAACATGTGGTTGTTGTGATATTTTCCTCGCAAAACACAACTAATTTTAAAAAATCAGTGATTGTATTGAGTAAAAAAAAAAAATAATCTGATCCACCAGCTGAAGCCCACAAAGATGAGTGATGCTCTCAACACTGACCCAGTAAGGAGCAGAAACTGGTGACATGATGCCTCTGGACTGGTTATGCCATTTTTAGCTAATACAACTTCATAAATCATTTCCTGGCTTGCAGTGATAATAAATGACTTATCTGGTCACATTAAATAACTACTTTTAACCAAAATCCAAAATAAACTTTATTAAAATAGCCTCACTGCATCTAAATTCATGCGCGTATAAAACTGAAATAATTCCTGCTCAAAGAGTTAATTTTGCCTTAGACAAAACTTGCCTTAGACTTTCATGTCTTGGATCTTTTTTACCGTTTTTCTTTACAATTTGTATTTTTGTTGGATGTAACTGGGACTCTGTCCATAGTTTTGTTCCACCTTATGTACCACATGTGATGTGAATGACACACATTGGGCCTCATGCACGAACCATTCGTACGCACAGATTTGTGCTTATACTGTGTGTACGAGTGATTTAGGATCATTTGTGGCATCCAACAATGTTTTCGTATCCTAGGATTTTTCTCAGATACGAACAAAATTCACGTGTGGTCCAGACCTGTCGTATATTTTAGGAGCGCCAGTCTGCTGTTATCCAGACGGCCTCTTCTCCACTAATAACTTATATTTCGTTATTTAGAAAATATCTTGAGTTTAAAAACAATTAAATGCAACCACACATATTGGTTTAATTAAAGCGGCTTCAACACCCCCCCCCACGTCCACCACCCTGCGCCACCCGCGCGTGACCCCCCGCGCCACTCATGTCGACCACCTGTGCCACGCAACGCGCCCCGCGCAACCACGCCACGCGCCCCCCCGCGCCACTCATGTCGACCACCTGTGCCACGCAACGCGCCCCGCGCAACCATGCCACGCGCCACTGTCGACACACACACACACACACACACACACACACACACCTACACAGCGCCGCTGCAGAGACAGGGGAGAAAAAAGCGAAACCAGCTTATTCAGTCGTTTCATGTCATTTTTTATTTAAGCTGCCTGTTGACTGCGGGCGCACTGTCATCTGTGTTCTGAGTGTGGATCATCGCGCGTCTTGTCTGCTCATCCATCTCGCAGACTGCATCCTGTCCGTGCTGCGGCGAGACGTTTGTTTGAAGCCATTTTCAGATCAAACCATTTATTCTTGATTTCTGATACTGTACGACCCACGGGAGACACAGCATGCACTACAATATTAATATGAAGTTAACTGTAGTTTCGAGACATTTTAAAATGCTTCTGTTCAAAAACACATCCGACACTTGCGGGGGGTGGGGGCAGCGGTGCGCTCTTCTGAATAAGTGAAACTATAATGTAACACAGTACACTAAAATTAGAGATATTTGACCATCCGACACCTGCGGGGGGGTGGGGGGGTAGCCACAGCGCCACTGAGAGCAGATCTCCGAACGCGTGAAGTTCTCCTTTTACTTCTTGAGTTTGAATGAATGGACACTTCCTGCTGTCAGAAGGCAGGAAGCGTGGCCTTATATGGTGTTTTGAGGGGTGGAAATTATGTAAATTACCTTCACGCGAGCACGCGCAGGTGAGTAGAACAGGTGGAATTCATCACCTTTAAGCAGCCCGTTTACACGCTTTTCCTGTGGATAGAAGACTTTGTTGGTTCTGACGTGGCATGTTCGTACGAACGCTTCGTACGAACAAAAGTAGGAGAAATTTAGGATAAGAATAAGAACATTTTCGTGCATGAGGGCCATTGACCTTGAGAACTGAAAGAACAAATGATCCTTCATAGCATCCTCAGTAAAATGCTTAGCCCCCCCCTAGCACCTGCAGAAAAATATCTCTGGAGCCGCCACTGGGGTCAGCTGATCAACTTGTTACGTTATTTTTATACAGTACTTGGAGACAGAATACTTTACTTAATAAAGTAATATCAGTAAAATTACCCCTTGTTTTTTTTTTTAAATTTTATATAATGCTGCAAAGCAACATGTTAAGTTAATTTTGTCAAATAAATAAATTAGATTTTTTTTTTTGGTTATATCACGAAATTTATCGTTATTGTGATAATGCTCTGAAATATCACAATATAATTTTTGAGCCATATCGCCCACCCCTAGTGGACACCGGCGGTGAGGGATGCTGTCAAGCTGAGGAAGAAGTCCTATTGGGCCTTTTTGGCCTGTGGGACCCCGGAAGCAGCAGATAGGTACCGGCAGTCCAAGCGGCATGCGGCTCGGGTGGTTGCTGAGGCAAAAACTCGGGCGTGGGAGGAGTTCGGAGAGGCCATGGAGAATGACTTCCGTACGGCTTCGAGGCGATTCTGGTCCACCATCCGGCGTCTCAGGGGGGGAAAGCGGTACGCGACCAACACCATTTATGGTGGGGATGGCGTGCTGTTGACCTCAACTCGGGATGTTGTGAGTCGGTGGGCGGAATACTTCGAAGACCTCCTCAATCCTACTGGCACGTCTTCCACTGAGGAAGCGGAGCCTGGGGATTTTGGGTCGGGCTCTCCAATCTCTGGTGCTGAGGTCGCCAAGGTGGTTAAAAAGCTCCGTGGTGGCAGGGCTCCGGGGGTGGATGAGATTCGTCCTGAGTTCCTTAGGGCTCTGGATGTTGTGGGGTTGTGTTGGCTTACGCGACTCTGCAATATCGTGTGGACATCGGGGGCAGTTCCCTTGGATTGGCAGACTGGGGTGGTGGTTCCCCTATTCAAAAAGGGGGACCGTAGGGTGTGTTCCAACTATAGGGGGATCACACTCTTAAGCCTCCCTGGT
>JBBPBX010106181.1:0-11477 GCA_038048925.1 Garcialebias charrua | reverse complement strand
ATGACCCCTCACTTGGGCAGGAACCTTATAGTCTTCACCTGGGTGCTAAGTTTCCTGCAGAGCACGCCCCCTCTTTATGGCTGGGGGGTGATTGACTTTGACCACCGTCAGAAGGTCTGCACAGTAGTGTGGTCCTCCAGTTGGTCCTACTCTGCTGTGGTGTCCACCTTTTCTTTCTGGCTGCCTGTGCTCATCATGCTCGGATGTTACTGGATGGTGTTCAGAGCAGCCCGGAGGCAGAACGCTCTTGTGCATCCTATACAGACACAATCCTACTCCCAGCCCCACGGGCAGGACTTCCAAGGACCTATCAGTCCACAGGAGCCCCTGCAGATCAGTTTGCCTGAGGGTCCCTATGCATCCAGGCGACACCCTGTTCGAGTCAAACACAGACGTTTCCACTACCACTGCAAGGCCGCCCGTGTTGTTTTTGTTATCATGGCGTCATATATCTTCAGCATGGGTCCTTACAGCATTCTGAACACTGTATCGATTAGTCACAGGGCAGCTGTGCCCCCTTGGTTGTCCTCCCTTGCCCTTGTCCTCTTCTTTTTGCAGTGTTGCCTACATCCATACATTTACGGATACATGCATCGCAGCGTGAGGAAAGAGTTTGTGGCTTTGCTCTATGGGCTGCTCTGTAAGCAGGGGCGTCCCCGCCAGAGCTCGGCCGTGGAGAGCTGCTTCACAACGACGGAGGGGCGAGCGGGTGCTCGCCCTCACCTGCCTAGTCTGACGGCCCGAGTCTTTCCTCTGCAGACCTGGGAGGAGTGCACAACATCCTCCTCTCCAACGTGTGAGGGGAAGTCAAGAGACAGCCGTAAAGAAACCACCTCCACCAGCGTCTGCTCGGAAAAAGAGCTTCTTCACAGCAAACAAAACTCATGAGCAGCCAGAGCTTTGTGCTCTCACAGGAAGAGTTGTCGTGCTGTGTATTTATACACAACAATCTCAACGTTGGAACTCGTAGTACTTGATTATCGTAATGATCGTTGACTTAAGTTCATCTTCAAAAAACTACCTTGATGCCACAGCAACAATATTTAACAGAAGTATCTGTGAGAGATAAGCACACATATTTTTAAGTATAAACATTTTTAAGAGTTACCAAGTGTGCAGTTGGTTTTGTGTTTTGTGTGAAATCCTATCATTAGTATTAAAAAGTTAAGAAATAATGTATTTATTTAAAAGGCATTTTTGAAACACTGTGTGTGTGCGCCATCCGTGGTAACAGGGTTCTATTCTTTAGTATGGTGGTTCCTAACGTTGGAGCCGTGACCCCATTGTGGGTCTTGAAACACAAAGAAAGTGGTCTTCAGAGTTGTAGAAAACAAATTACCGTATTTTCCGCTGTACACGTTGCACAGCCCTATAACTCTCATCAGTCCAAATATGTCTAATAAAGTGGAAAAATCCATAAATACGTCGCTTTGCCGTATAAGTCGCATCTATTATGCGTCACCGCTGATGTGTCACGTTTGTTACACATCACCACTGACAACCCGGAAAAGTGGGCTGATGTTGTGCCAAAAATCAATAGACTATATGCCACTGACCCCCGTTCCAGCACTTCCGCATTCATTACCCGGGCGGCGCACTTCCGGGTTAGCGGGAATGACACAAACATAAATGACTAAATACAATTAATAAAACATCTACATACACACCAATAATAACTCTATAAACTTATAAATCCATATAAAGCTATAGCGACATTTCCCCTATGGATAGCCGCGATAAATTGTTGCCTTAACCCCTCCTTGGCGGGGGAACGGAACAGCTGTACCCACCGTTGGGCGGACACAACGGAACTCACTTGTAGTGCCAGTAGCTCGCAGCCACTTCCCGTTTTGGGTCGTTGTCATGGTCTGCTACTAGGAGCTAATGCTAACAACAACGGCAGTGGATGGGACCCGGAAGTGGCGGACGTGGGTTGTATTTTAACGGAAGTATGTCACCGCCACCCGTGGCATATATTCTATTAGCTGCCAAATGGCGGCAGTGGGAGTGTGCACGGGAGGACTTTAACAAGAATTTAACAAGATTAACAATTAAAAACAATTGTTTGCTCAATTTTATAGTAAAGGTGTGTCTCAGTTGAACTTTTACTTAATAAACACACTTCACTGGTCAAATAAGCTGCATTTCGCCGGGCGGCGCAGCAAAATGAAGCTGATTTGACTGTTGCTCCAGGCGAGCTGGACAAAGGTGGCAGACTATGGGAAGCCGATTGGGCCATTAAGAGCCACTTTTACCTATTATATGACACAACGGCATGCCATACTACTCAAGTGCCATCTAGTGGCTGAAAATGGTAGTGTTCAATATTTTCAGTCAGAATGAATGAAAACGGTCCTATCTCAACCAAAAATTGGTTTATAAATATGGGAAAAATCCACAAATAAGTCGCTTTGGCGTATAAGTCGCAGGGCATGCAAATTAGTGGAAAAAAATAATGCGACTTATTGGCCAAAAAATACGGTAAATTACATATTTGTCCTTACTATAACAAAGAGTGGAAAATACTCAAACATAAATGGATGAAGACAGTCTGAATGTTGATGAGACTGTTAAATAGCTTTTTGCTATGTTTCTATGCTTAAAACAGCTACCGGTAAGTTGACGTGCGTGGCAAGTCCCAAATATCCTGTTTCTGCGTTTCTTGTGGGTTAAAAATTGAAAAGTTTGAGAACCCCTTCTATGGTGCAATGAGCTTTACTTTTTACTTTTAAACTCAGGGTATTATCTATAGAGGAAAAGGTGTAGTGAACCATCGCAGTTCTTCAATCGTCTTGAGGTTATGTGCGTTTCCTGTTTTAACATTTTAGTCTGAAAGCGCCTTAAAAAAATTAAAACCTGTGCCTGTTAGAACAAACAAAAAGGTTTTCCCTTTACTTTTTACTTGGTTTTACGAAAGGTAATTTGTACCTCTTACTTCAGTGTGGCATATTTGGTATTTATTGCCTCTGTAACAACAGCTTTTCTTTTTTTAACACTGCAACATCAAGAGCAAAGTGTGATAAAAATACAGCGAACTCTGTGCACCAGTCCTCTAAAGTAGGCTGCATGTCAGACGAGCTTATATCACGGATTTCCTACATTCCATTGAACACATGTAGACTTAAAAAATACCTCTCAACACATTTTAAATTTACTAAATACAAGTGTATGCTTGTGATAACTCATAGTAATTCTGTTAAGAGTTTAAACCATGATTTTAATGCCTGTTTTTAAAAGTGCTTTTCCTTTGTCATGTTTTGGTATCTTTCACAAAACAAACAAAAAAGAGAGAATGAGCTTAGCTGACTGGCTAAGAGGTGATTTTGGTGTATTTCCTTTCTTCTGATACTATAATGGTTTTCTGCAGAATACTTTAGCACCTACTAGTTTTGGTGTAAACCCTCAGTTTATTCGGCAGGTCAACAGAGAAATATAAACTACAATACAGTTGACAATTGAGCTTGTCAGACTCTGAAGAATAGTGTGCATTTCCGCAAAGAGAGAAAAAATGTCTTTAAAAAACACATTTTTGTGAATATTTTGTGCATTTGTACACTTCAGTTTTAATAATACGTTCTCTGTTTAATAAAAAGAGTTGCATATAAAATGTGTTTGGCTAAACTTTATGTTCAGGTTCGGACAGATTTCTCACTCGAGAGCAACTAAGATGAGTAAAAATGTACAAAAAACGAGTGGAGTGCTTTCATTTTGAACTTTTTGTAAGGAAGTGGTTAAAATGGGAGTTCTTTTAAAAGAAAAGATCAAGCGTTTTGTGGCTTTGTTAGCAAAGTCGCTGTCAGACCGGTTGGTCCGCCTGCATGAAGCTGTACTACTTCACTTTCGTGAACGCCATCAGCACCCTCGTCATCGCCCTTCTCTGTAGAGTACATCTTTACTCACAGCTGAACATTAGTAAAGACAGGAGACATCAACTCTGTTCGTGCGGAACCCTCTGCTGCTCACGAACACACGTCCACACGCTCTGGATGCCTAGCGGGGAAGAGAGAGATTGCTCCGCCTTTATTGTTCTTTATACAAAGGCGTAGCCCTCCGCCACACAAAATAGTGCCCACACACAAATACAGTAGTGTCGTATATTTAATACCCCCACTCGATGGTGACACTCACACTCTGTGAATTGACCTTTTAAAGTCCAAACATGTAGGAACCAAATTTCTGTAACTTTGCTCTCGTAGCAGATTTTGTGAACACATCTGCGACCATTGCTTCAGTAGGACAGTACACCAAGACAACTTTATCCTGTAACACACTTTCTCTGATAAAGTGATACTTAAAGGACAACACCCACCATGACAGTAACAATTCACCATATTGGACAATTACTGTAGTAGAATATGATGTCTATTTTCATTTTTGCAATTGGGCCAGGCGAGCGTTAAAAAAAAAAAAAAAAAAAACGAGTCCCGGATGAATCCGGAAACCCGGCCGAAGATTGCCGAAGTGTGAAATCACCTCATTGAAGTCTCCACCCAGAAGGCAGGAGTGAGTTCGCCATGGAGGTTTATGAGAGAACTGCAGTTGATCGTGTCCTACGTGGATGCATGATCTCTAAATATTTCCTGGTGCAGTTGTGTTTACAGCTGGACCAGCACTCCGTTTTTATTTATTTATTAGAACTTTTTAATAAGATATAACACCGCTGCGGTTAAAACAGTGCTCTCACTGACTCCTCTGCCCGCTGCCTCGGAGCCAGCCGCGTCTTCTCCCGGCTGCGTTCTGCTGGTCACCTTCGAAGTTCCTTCGCGCTGCGGTTAAAACTGTTGCTGCTCTCACATTTGCTCCTCTGCCCATAGGAGCCAGCCGCGTGTCTTCTCCCGGCTTTGCGTTGCTCGGCTCCGCGTATCTCAGCCTTGCGGGGAGCATGCGCGCTGAGCTCCTCTGCGGCTGCCTTTTTAATTCTGTACTCCCGACCTGGCTGTCAGGTCACGGGGAGAGAATAAAAAGTGGGTGCACGCTCAGAATATGACATCAGTGAGTGACTGCGGGATTAATCAACATGCAGATTTATTAACAAGGGAATATTAAATATGTTTCGCTTTTTTTTCCCCTCTGAGCAGCGGAGGAAGGTGGTGCTGCTGTGCTGATCAGCAGACAGTTGTACAATTATTACTGAGGAAATATTAAAATGACACAACACGACTACTTGTAAAAGTCTGACGTTTGTCCCACACATCGTTTTTATTAGTTGTATTCTCTGGTCAGAAGTTGATGCATGCTTGTTATAACTCCGCCTATAACTCCAAGGCGGAAACTTCAGTGATGTCAATGCCCATATATGGAGAGGGGCAGATTTTCCCGGAGCTGCATGCTAAAATCTGCTATAAATCATGAAATAACACATTTAGCTTTATTTCTCAACAATATAAATAAACGCTCCTGTTTTATTTTTAAATAAACTAATAAATATTAATGGCAATGCAATTTGAAAACATGGTGGGTGTTGTCCTTTAATGTCCACGTGTTTGCTCCTCTGGCGATTTACAGGATTCTTTGCAAGGCGTATCGTCCCTTGGTTATCCTCAAACACTTTAACAGCTTTCTCTGAACTGTTATTCAAGTCTTTCAGAAGTTGTGACAGATAGAGCGCTTCCTGTACAGTAGCAGCCAATGCTACATATTCAGCTTCACACGTTGATAACGCAACTGTTTGTTGCTTCTTTGTTCTCCATGAAACGATAGCTCCTTTTGCATTCAGACTAAAGCAGTAGCCTGTTGTGCTCTTTCTGTCCATCACGTCTTTGGCCCAATCGGCATCTGAATATCCTATAAGCTCTAATTTAGTGTTACACTTCTTATAACACATCTCATAGTCTTTTGTCCCTTGTAAATACCTGTACACGTGCTTCACAGCAATCATGTTTTTCTCTGGGATCAGACATATGTTGTGACAGTCTACTTACAATCCAGCTGATATCAGGCCTACAGTACAGGTCATGATGTAGATGAGGCTGCCCAGCATTTCTCTGTATTTTCTTTGGTCAGCTTGTTCCCCCTCTGGAACTAAATCACATTTGATTTCACTCGGGGTGGCTCTGGGTTTACACTCAGCCATACCGAACCTTTCCAATATTTTCTCTATATATCTGGACTGGCTCATTTTTATTGAACCTTCACTTTGTGTGAAATCAATCCCAATGAACTGTGTAATCTGACCAAGATCCTTCATTTTAAACTTACTCATTGCCGTAGTTTCGCTTTGACCTCTCTCATGCAGGTCTCGTTGCTCGCAGCCATAACTACAGTATATCATTGACCCACACTAACAGAATCAGTTTTTCTTCTTCAGAAAACTTCGTGTAGATACAATGATCAGCTTGACTCTGGTCAAATTTATTCAACATCAGGAACTCATGAAGCATCATGTTCCAGTTCCTCCCAGAACGTTTTAATCCATAAATAGACTTGTTTAGCTTACACACAAGTTGTTCACCCCTCTTTGATTTTACCTGGAAACCTTCTGGTTGAGCCAAGTAGATCTCATGGTCAATGGGTGCATGTAGATATGCGGCCTTAAAGCTCCACTGACATCATCTTTTAACTTTCCATAAAATGGCATAACATATATATATATTAAGATTGACCTCTGATCGTTTTTGCTAAAACAATGTTAAATTAATTAAAATTCCTCTCAAAAACAGTTTAAAATTAGCGCCTTTTTTTTTACATGATAAATACGTTTTTTCCCGTCACGCGATTATGACGTCACACACAGAATCGCCTCAACTGCGCACATTGTATACAATGGAGAAGATACAAACGCGATCCGTCCAATTTAGCCATTTAAAACTTTATATTTTAGCGGTTTGTCTTCAGAGAAGCCAAAGTTATTTCCAGTAAACAGCAGGTTATAATTTTTTTTCAGCTCCTGCTGGTTTTTGGAGACTTTTCACTTCAGGAAGTGAGCAGGTGTGTGATGACTTACACCAGCTGCAAGTTGAGAGGCAGAAGGAATTCTACAACATGTAAATCGTTTCCACAGCACTGAAATGGTAATATATTAGTTAATGTTTCTAATAATTATTCAACATTCGTTCAAATGTAGCTATATCCTGTTCATCTGCTGCTGGGACAAGAAGCTGTTGTCTCGGACTCAGCGCTCGTAAAACTTGCTTTTTATTAGACGTCGACTGGTCTGACTCTGGACGAGGACTGGACATTCAGTTGGAAGTTGAAGGTATCGGTTCTGTTTTCTTTATTTGCTAGCTGTTTTAGCTCTGTTACTTGAATGAACAAAACCTGCTGTTGCTAAAAGCTAAGCTAACAACGAGCTAAAACGGGTGTTTATGCTGCTGAGGCAGATAATTTGAGGAAAGTAAAACACTGCAGGTTAGGTTATTCTAGCGTTTAAATAAGCCATATAATGTATGCTACGAGTTTTTTTTTTTTTGGCTTAGTTCCTGGATGGTTTTTCAAAGAGACAAGGCCCCTGTGCGTCGCATGTCTGTTAACACACATGCGCTCACTAGCCAGCAGAACAATAACCGCAGCCAGGCTGAAATACTAATTTACTTTAAATACGTATTTCAGCAACATGCTGTTTTTGTAGCTGCTTAAACAAGAGGCTGAAGGAAGACCTCTCATTCACACAGTCTTGAGAGGTCTTGAGAGTCAATTACTTTCTGACAGTTTCATTAAAGATTTACTGGTACATGAGATATTTTACTGGTACATGAGATATTTTACTAACAGACACACAGGCAGGCTAATATGAGTGCCAGACTTTGGTGGGGGTGGTGCTACATAGTTCATAGTAACACAGCAGAGGTGTTTGTCCCTTGTTGATTGAATCTTTAGGATTGAATCCTCTTTATTTGTCACCAAGTTGATGGAAGCATCAATGTCATCAGCATGAAAAATCTGTCAAGCACAAAGAAAGGTAGGCCTATCAGATTGTGATCACATAACTGGTTTGAAAGTGGCTGATAGGTAGTTATTTTAGATTTCTTGTAAACCTGTCTTAAAATGTAAGGGGTTCTGGACTTTGCAGGGGTCTGAAACCTGCGGCTCTGGAGCCACATGCAGCTCTTTGGTCCCTCAGCAGTGGCTCTTCCAAGCTTTGATCAAAAATAACTTTAAACTGAATTTTATTTGTTCTTATAACAACAAAAAGGGCTAGTTTTAGCAGTTTTTCCTGTCTTTTCCTTTGCAAATGTGTGAATACTAGAACTAATAGAAGGAGTAAAACATAAGTTAACTTTATTTATTCAAAGTAGGATATTTAATTTTTCCACAATTAAAATAATTTACCTAGACCTGCATAGTTCATTATTTTATTTTTTAATTGGGAAAGATCACATTATTTTTCCTTCTTTATGATAATCTGGTCTTTTTTAGTCTTAAAATGTAAAAATATCAACAAATCATTAGACATTTTCAGCTTTACAATGGCCAGAAAACTACCGGTCAGAAAATTGTCCTCTCACAAACTTAAAGTGGTCTGTGGTGATGTTTAATCATTATTTGGTTAACAAGATCCATGTGTTTTGCAGGTGCCTGTTGTGCCGGATGTAGAAGTCCCAAGGCGAAAGGTGAAGTCTCTACGGACTACCAGCTCAGCCTTGCTGGTTGGAGATCTACGGGAGAGAGTTATTGGCCAAATCGGTGTTTTCTGTTTTTATTGCAGGTCATGACCCTGCTTTAACTTCACATGTTCATGTTTGTGTCTCTTTCAACAGACAAAACCTGTTGGCACCTGACGTCATGGGCAGACCTGTGTTCTCTGCTCTCTCCTCACCATCCTACTACCTCCTGCAGCTCCTCTCCATCATCACTTGTGCGTCACCACCTTGTGCCTAACAGTGAGTTGAACTTGTTTTCTGTCTGTGTTTTCTGTTTTTATTGCAGGTCATGACCCTGCTTTAACTTCACATGTTCATGTTTGTGTCTCTTTCAACAGACAAAACCTGTTGGCACCTGACGTCATGGGCAGACCTGTGTCCTCTGCTCTCTCCTCACCATCCTCCTGCAGCTCCTCTCCATCATCACTTGTGCGTCACCACCTTGTGCCTAACAGTGAGTTGAACTTGTTTTCTGTCTGTGTTTTCTGTTTTTATTGCAGGTCATGACCCTGCTTTAACTTCACATGTTCATGTTTGTGTCTCTTTCAACAGACAAAACCTGTTGGCACCTGACGTCATGGGCAGACCTGTGTCCTCTGCTCTCTCCTCACCATCCTCCTGCAGCTCCTCTCCATCATCACTTGTGCGTCACCACCTTGTGCCTAACCCTGTCATGTATCCACATCAATGACTGCTGCCAAAACAGGAAAACACACCTGACCTGATGGACAGACCTGCTCTCATCAAGACCACACACCTGACCTGAACTCACATCTGGACTCCCATGTACCCATCATTCAGTGTTTCCCCTACCATTATACAAGCGGGGTGCGCCACCCCATCAACAGAACTGAGCACCCCGCCTACCAGACCAAACTTGACCCACCCACCCAGCACTGGCATAGCACTAAGCTAGCAGCACAAAATACAGGCTCTCTAGCTAAAAAGCTAAAGGGAGCGCTCACGTTGCCTCTCCCCTCGTGCTGAATGCCCCCTGCCCCTACAAGCTGCACTCAGACGTGTCCGTCCCCCGTCAACAAAAATCATGGATGAGATGAGCACTCCGCCATGGCAAGTTAACTAGGGGAAACACTGCATCATTCATGGTTGAATCATTGCTCAATGGCTAAGCTGTTCCATCTGATCCATGTGAACATGAGAACCACCTAATAAGCCTGTCTACCTCAACTTCAATCAAAGTAAGGGAATTTTCTATGCTTTTTTTGTGCTGCTTCTAGCTTTTTAAAGTTCCTGGACTGTACACTAAGGCACTGGTTTTTCATACATGATGGTTGCAACATGTTTCTGATGGATGTCAATTGCTCCTGATGATGTGATTTGATAATGATAGTTGAAAACTGTTTATGATGGATACCAATTGCTCCTGATGGTTGAGAAATGTTTATGATGGATCTGCTTTGCTAATGATGGTTGAGAACTGTTTCTGAAACAACACTGAAGTTGTTTATGTGTGAACACATGTTGGATCACCAGATTTCTCGCTCCATGTTTTAAAAGGAGGATTAGCTGAAAGTATTTTGTTAGATCACCAGATTTCACGCTCCATGTTTTAAAAAGGAGGATCTGAATGTATTTCTGTAGGATCACCAGATTACTCGCCCCTGAAAGAGGGTTAGTTTTACTAGAACTTCATACTGAATATGTGACCCATCACATCATCAAACGGGGGTTAAAGTCAAATTTGGTCAAAATGACCTACAAGCAAACATATATATTACTGACTTTTAGAAATACATTTTCTTACTTAGATCATCCTGACAAATTCATCGTGTTGTCTTAATAATCAGGAAAATGGTTTGATATTTGGTGTGAAGATTTTATTTCAGATATTTAATTTAAACCATTTGATAAGTTATTCATTCATCTTATTTACTATCTAAATTTACGCAAACCACTTTGAAAAATAAACCCATTTGATGTGATGGGTCACAAATTTATTATTCAGCTTCTTTTGTTGGATTTGATTTATGAATTGTGGACATTTTTAAATAAAACTTGAAAGATTTCATTTGTGCAATGGAGATTTATTTAGCCAACTTAAATTTCTCATTACAATGAGAGTATTGTACAGGTACTTGTATTTGAAAGCTAGAAATCATGGCAAAACACATTTCATTTGATTTATGTTCAAGCTGGACTTTTAAGTTTAAAGAAAGGGACCATGTAGTTTGGAATAGTTCACATTTTTAGTTTGGAAAAAATAAACATTTGAGTTTTCTTTCTTATAACTGTTATAAGAAAGAAAACTCAAATGTTTATTTTTTCCAAACTAAAAATGTGAACTATTCCAAACTACATTGAACAATTCATTGAACATGAACAATCAAAATAGATTCAAAGTTATTTATTCATCTACTGAACAATGTTTTTAACCTCCCAGAGAGAACAATTGCAAACAAACAAAAGTACACTTGTGTGAAAGTCCACTGTTGCTTACTAGTGGAAAATGGTTAAAGTCACAGAAGTATACCCTGGATCAGATGATAGGGTGAGGAAGGTCCGACTGTTAATTAGTGAGAGTACATTAGTCAAACGTGGTAAACGTACAACAAAGACAGTTTCACTTGACTGACTTGTACATAAGGTTGTTGTTTGGCTTGAAGCACAGTGATATTTTTTGTTTGTTTCATTTTTAGAGTAAAGTGTCAGTTCGATTTAGAGAAATCCCACATACAGGATGTGTGATTTGGTGGGAGTGTAACTGCCACAGTTTGTTTTGTTTCACATTCATATGGCTTACTGTTTGTTTTATTATATGTAGTTTTACTTGTCACCTGTAGTTGGCGCTGTGTTCAGGTGTGAAAGGTAACGCTGTATTAAGGTGAAAAGTACCAGAAGAAGTCAGTTACAGTAGTAGAAAGGATGTGAGTTTCAGCT
>JBBPBX010106180.1:0-11477 GCA_038048925.1 Garcialebias charrua | reverse complement strand
TCAGAGAAAACCTGCAATAAATTCAAACTTTGGGTTTTTTGAAGCGCTGAAGTCGTTTTGTAGATTCCAGGAGACAGGACGGTTCTGGTGAATCATCAAAACACTGAATCAGACGTTCACGGTGAATCAGGATCTGGAATGGATCAGGATCTGGAATGGATCAGGATCTGGAATGGATCAGGATGGAATGGATCAGGATGGAATGGATCAGGATCTGGAATGGATCAGGATCTGGAATGGATCAGGATCTGGAATGGATCAGGATCTGGAATGGATCAGGATCCGGAATGGATCAGGATGGAATGGATCAGGATCTGGAATGGATCAGGATCTGGAATGGATCAGGATCTGGAATGGATCAGGATCTGGAATGGATCAGGATCTGGAATGGATCAGGATCTGGAATGGATCAGGGCTCTGCAGAAACGTCTCCGGGTTGGTTGTGAGACGGAGGCCGTCTTGGGGATCCGTCAGGTCTCAACGCCGTGCCTTCCTGGGGTCAGGATCCGCCTCCTCTGCGGCTCCCTGTCAGCACGCAACCGTCAGACGAACACCTGACGTGGAAACCTCTCCATATAAGCACCGACGGGGGACTGGATGCTGTATCCATGGCGACCTCCTCATGTACTCTGTATTATTTTTATCACGAAAGCTTTTCTGTGTTTCTGCCGAGCTCCTGCTGACACGATGCAGAAGAAAACATTTTTACACAAACAGCTTCTCGTTGCTCGTCCTCCGGACCGACAGCTGCACAGTTTCCTCGTGTCTCCTGTGACACGTGCAGGAGACAAACGAGTCATCCTGCAGACCCTGACTGTGGGTCCATCAGAACCAGAACCTCTGAGCTGAAGGTTTAGATGGACAGGAAACATCTGCTTGGTGTCCACTTTAAGAAACACATCACTTGACTGACAGTTGGAAGTAGATTCAAGATGGCCGCCGCCACAAAGAAATCCTAGAAACACAAGAATTGCGCCAACTCAACCAGTTTGATATAAATGAGGAGTGGTAGTAGCTGAGACTGGTCGTTAACAAACCCCTGTGTCAACTGTGTCTGTTAGCAAAATATCTCACATACCGAAAAAACTGCTGAAGTCTGGAAGACCATCAGAAAGTCCAGAGACCCTGTCCGGACTCTGAGAAGGCAGAGAAATGAGGACTGGACCAGGACTTCAACAGAACACGAACTGGACCAGGACTTCAACAGAACACAAACTGGACCAGGACTTCAACAGAACACGAACTGGACCAGGACTTCAACAGAACACGAAATGGACCAGGACTTCAACAGAACACGAACTGGACCAGGACTTCAACAGAACACAAACTGGACCAGGACTTCAACAGAACACAAACTGGACCAGGACTTCAACAGAACACAACTGGACCAGGACTTCAACAGAACACAAACTGGACCAGGACTTCAACAGAACACAAACTGGACCAGGACTTCAACAGAACACGAACTGGACCAGGACTTCAACAGAACACGAACTGGACCAGGACTTCAACAGAACACAAACTGGACCAGGACTTCAACAGAACACAGAACTGGACCAGGACTTCAACAGAACACAAACTGGACCAGGACTTCAACAGAACACGAAACTGGACCAGGACTTCAACAGAACACAAACTGGACCAGGACTTCAACAGAACACAAACTGGACCAGGACTTCAACAGAACACAAACTGGACCAGGACTTCAACAGAACACAAACTGGACCAGGACTTCAACAGAACACAAACTGGACCAGGACTTCAACAGAACACAAACTGGACCAGGACTTCAACAGAACACAAACTGGACCAGGACTTCAACAGAACACAAACTGGACCAGGACTTCAACAGAACACAACTGGACCAGGACTTCAACAGAACACAAACTGGACCAGGACTTCAACAGAACACAAACTGGACCAGGACTTCAACAGAACACGAACTGGACCAGGACTTCAACAGAACACAAACTGGACCAGGACTTCAACAGAACACGAACTGGACCAGGACTTCAACAGAACACAAACTGGACCAGGACTTCAACAGAACACAAACTGGACCAGGACTTCAACAGAACACAACTGGACCAGGACTTCAACAGAACACAAACTGGACCAGGACTTCAACAGAACACAAACTGGACCAGGACTTCAACAGAACACGAACTGGACCAGGACTTCAACAGAACACAAACTGGACCAGGACTTCAACAGAACACAAACTGGACCAGGACTTCAACAGAACACAAACTGGACCAGGACTTCAACAGAACACAAACTGGACCAGGACTTCAACAGAACACAGACTGGACCAGGACTTCAACAGAACACAGACTGGACCAGGACTTCAACAGAACACAGACTGGACCAGGACTTCAACAGAACACAAACTGGACCAGGACTTCAACAGAACACAAACTGGACCAGGACTTCAACAGAACACAGACTGGACCAGGACTTCAACAGAACACAAACTGGACCAGGACTTCAACAGAACACAAACTGGACCAGGACTTCAACAGAACACAAACTGGACCAGGACTTCAACAGAACACAAACTGGACCAGGACTTCAACAGAACACGAACTGGACCAGGACTTCAACAGAACACAAACTGGACCAGGACTTCAACAGAACACGAACTGGACCAGGACTTCAACAGAACACGAACTGGACCAGGACTTCAACAGAACACAAACTGGACCAGGACTTCAACAGAACACGAACTGGACCAGGACTTCAACAGAACACAAACTGGACCAGGACTTCAACAGAACACAAACTGGACCAGGACTTCAACAGAACACAAACTGGACCAGGACTTCAACAGAACACAGACTGGACCAGGACTTCAACAGAACACAAACTGGACCAGGACTTCAACAGAACACAAACTGGACCAGGACTTCAACAGAACACAGAACTGGACCAGGACTTCAACAGAACACAAACTGGACCAGGACTTCAACAGAACACAGACTGGACCAGGACTTCAACAGAACACGAACTGGACCAGGACTTCAACAGAACACGGACTGGACCAGGACTTCAACAGAACACGACTGGACCAGGACTTCAACAGAACACAAACTGGACCAGGACTTCAACAGAACACGAACTGGACCAGGACTTCAACAGAACACAAACTGGACCAGGACTTCAACAGAACACGAACTGGACCAGGACTTCAACAGAACACAAACTGGACCAGGACTTCAACAGAACACGAACTGGACCAGGACTTCAACAGAACACAAACTGGACCAGGACTTCAACAGAACACAAACTGGACCAGGACTTCAACAGAACACAAACTGGACCAGGACTTCAACAGAACACAAACTGGACCAGGACTTCAACAGAACACAAACTGGACCAGGACTTCAACAGAACACAGACTGGACCAGGACTTCAACAGAACACAAACTGGACCAGGACTTCAACAGAACACAAACTGGACCAGGACTTCAACAGAACACAGACTGGACCAGGACTTCAACAGAACACAAACTGGACCAGGACTTCAACAGAACACGAACTGGACCAGGACTTCAACAGAACACAAACTGGACCAGGACTTCAACAGAACACGAACTGGACCAGGACTTCAACAGAACACAAACTGGACCAGGACTTCAACAGAACACGAACTGGACCAGGACTTCAACAGAACACGACTGGACCAGGACTTCAACAGAACACAGACTGGACCAGGACTTCAACAGAACACGAACTGGACCAGGACTTCAACAGAACACAAACTGGACCAGGACTTCAACAGAACACAGAACTGGACCAGGACTTCAACAGAACACAAACTGGACCAGGACTTCAACAGAACACAAACTGGACCAGGACTTCAACAGAACACAAACTGGACCAGGACTTCAACAGAACACAGACTGGACCAGGACTTCAACAGAACACAAACTGGACCAGGACTTCAACAGAACACAGACTGGACCAGGACTTCAACAGAACACAGACTGGACCAGGACTTCAACAGAACACAAACTGGACCAGGACTTCAACAGAACACAAACTGGACCAGGACTTCAACAGAACACAGAACTGGACCAGGACTTCAACAGAACACAAACTGGACCAGGACTTCAACAGAACACAGACTGGACCAGGACTTCAACAGAACACAAACTGGACCAGGACTTCAACAGAACACAAACTGGACCAGGACTTCAACAGAACACAAACTGGACCAGGACTTCAACAGAACACAAACTGGACCAGGACTTCAACAGAACACAGACTGGACCAGGACTTCAACAGAACACAGACTGGACCAGGACTTCAACAGAACACGAACTGGACCAGGACTTCAACAGAACACAAACTTGACCAGGACTTCAGAAGAACACGAAATGGACCAGGACTTCAACAGACCACAAACTTGACCAGGACTTTAGCAGAACACAAAATGGACCAGGACTTCAGCAGAACACGAAATGGACCAGGACTTCAACAGAACACGAAATGGACCAGGACTTCAACAGAACACGAAATGGACCAGGACTTCAACAGAAAATGCAAACAAGATGGTGACAGGGCGAGGTCCAGAGGAGGGAGGAGGTCTCAGAAGACATGGAGGAGCAGGACTTAAAGGACACAGATAATCACGAGGTTAGTCAAAGTTCTCAAGGAATAAGTTGATCAACTCTCCACTAAGTTACCACGAGGTGCCGTGATGTTCCAGCGTCAGATGAACATCTGGCAAGAGTTCCAGCAGAGCAGCCTCCACAGTCAGGTGCAGGCGTGGAGTGGAGGAGGAGGATGATGGTGATGGTTAGCAGCTGTGGAGAAAGTAATGGTTGCTGGAAACTTGTTGCATCTTCATGTTTTTAAAACAACAAATATCTAAAGAGACATCAGGTTTGTGTTTTTATCTCTTAAAACTTCTCAAACTGAACTAAAAAAGCTGATACTTTTAGAGCGTTAAATGGACAGGCCCCCCAGTACATCACAGAAATGTTGATCCCTTATTCTCCAGCCCGCACCCTTCGGTCTTCAGCATTGAACCTTCTAAAGGTCCCTAAGACTCGGTTTAAAACTCGGGGTGACCTTTCCTTTCAGGCCGTAGCCCCCCGGCTGTGGAATGCCCTGCCCCTGTCTCTTCGTGTGACCGCCTCTATTGATTCCTTTAAAACCCAGCTCAAGACACTTTTATTCAGACAAGCTTTTAGATAAATGTTTTTATTTAGTGTTTTTATCAATTGTTCTTGTTTTTATCAGCTGTTCTTATTGTTTTGATTAATCGGATGTTACTACAGTAATTCTTCTGTTTATTTTAATCTTTTATTTATATGTTGTGCAGCACTTTGTGATTTTATCTGCGAAAAGTGCTATATAAATAAACTTTACTTACTTACTTACTTACTAAAACTTTGTTTATTGGGTTATTATTATTTTATCAGCTCTTTAGTTCATTTTTATTTTTGATTAAATCATGCTGGACACAAAGAGCGGCTGATGGGAGCTGGCGGGTGACGTGCATTCCTTTGGGCTGTGATTGTGCACTTCCTGTTTTCTGTGTTGGTTTTAAATTTGTTTACTTTAGTTTGTTTTTGTTTTTGGATCAGAACCGGCTGTTGGACACTCGGACTGTAACAGCTCTGGTTCTGGATGAAGGTGTCGTCCAACTGTCCTCAGCAGACCTGTCCTCTGTGGTCAGAAAGCACCGTACGGTTCTGCAGTTTGGACCTGACGCTGTCCTCTGGAGTGCAACTCAGTTCTGGTTCTGGGCGGGTCGGTTCTGGTCTTGTTGTTAACTTGTGACTGAGATTCCAGCCCAGCTGAGGAGCTGCAGAACAGAACATCTGTTGTGTGGCCTCCTGGCTCTGCAGACAAAAACAAGCCGGGCCTGGAGGTTCTGTCTGTCGTTGAGCTGTCCGCTCGCCCCTGATGACCCAGTCTCTGAACAGAACTTCTGATCTTGTTCTGGTTTCATTAGGTTTGGACTTCCTTCTGAGCTGACCACATGAAGACGTTTGATGTGAAATAAACTTCAGACATCTGAAGGTCAGAAGTTTGAGCTCAACGTCCGCTGGTCCAACCAGAAAACTCATTTCATGTTCATAATGTACAGTTTAAATATGTATCCAGTGATATCAAAGCCAACAAGAATTACAACTCATAGTGCCACAATAATTGATAATATTTTCACAAATATAACAAATGGGGATGTGATAGGTGGTATTTTAACGACCGACTTAAGTGATCATTTACCAGTTTTCACAATCTATAAAAATGATCAAAGCATCACAAAAGCAGTTACAAAGAAGAAAAAGATCATAAACACATCAAAAAAAGTTTTGGAAAAATTGAAAGAGGATCTAGATAAACAAGACTGGAATGATGTGTATGTTGATGATGTGAACAGATCATATGATGAGTTTATGAATATCTTGGAAGCTCTGTATGAAAAGAATTGTGTGCAAACAAATCACAAAGAGAAATACGGTTGATCAACCATGGATGACAAAAGGGTTGAGAAATGCTTGTAAAAAAAAAAGAATTATTTGTATTCATGTTTCTTGAAATTGCGAACTCAGAACGCTGAAGAAAAATATAAAAAGTATAAAAATAAATTAGTAGGGATTATAAGGAAACATAAGAAAGAATATTATAGTAAATTATTAGATAAAAGTAATGGTGATATGAAAGCAACATGGCGAGTAATGAATAGTGTCCTGAAGAATCATAAAGCAAAAACTGGTATTTCAAAATATTTTGTAAAAGACAACGATGAAGTTCATGATGAAAATGAAATTGTAAATGGTTTTAATCAATATTTTGTGAATGTTGGATCAAGCCTTGCAGCTAAAATACCAAAAGTAGATAAAATGTGATCCATTCAATTACAGGTTGTGCAAATAGTATTTTTCTAAATGGAACTAACAAAGAGGAAATAATGAATGTAGTAAAACATCTTACAGACAAGAGATCAAAGGACTGGGTGGACATGGATATGATGTTTGTAAAGGACATAATGAGCCATGTTATTGAGCCGTTTACATATATATGTAATTTATCATTTTCAACAGGAATATTTCCAGATAATATGAAAGTAGCTAAGGTCGTTCCTCTTTTTAAAAATGGTGATAAATGTGTGTTCAACAATTATAGACCTATATCCTTGTTACCACAGTTTTCTAAAATTCTTGAAAAACTATTTGTAAACAGACTAGATCAATTTATAGATAAACAAAATATTCTAAGCAACAGTCAGTATGGGTTTAGAGCAAAAAACTCTACATCAATGGCTCTCATGGAATTAATGGAACAAATAACTACTGCTGTCGATCAAAAACAATATTGTATCAGTATTTTTGTTGATTTAAAAAAAGCATTTGATACTATTGATCACACCATTCTCCTTGAAAAACTGAACAAATATGGTATTAGAGGACCAGCATTACAGTGGGTATCTAGCTACTTGAAAGATAGGAAACAATTTGTACAAATAAATGATGTAAGATCTGACCTCTGTAATATCACATGTGGAGTTCCCCAAGGCTCTGTACTTGGACCAAAGCTCTCTTGTAAATGAGTCCCCGTGACTCAATGAGGCTAGCCTGTATAAATAAAGGTTGAATGAATGAATGAATGAATGAATGAATGAATGAATGACTTGGTAAATGTGTCAGGACTCCTTAAATGTGTACTTTTTGCTGATGATACCACTTTTTTCTGTTTAGGTGAAGATATAGAACAAATGTTGGAATTGATAAAGACAGAATTTGTCAAGATACAAACTTGGTTTAAAATAAATAAATTATCATTAAATCTAGAAAAAACTAATTACATGATATTCGGTAATAAAAAGAAAACTGTTGATGTTCCACTCAAAATTGAGGATGTTGAGATTTGTAGAGTGAGTGAGGTGAAGTTTTTGGGTGTTATCATTGATGACAAACTGACATGGAAACAACACATAAATTCTGTAAGAATAAAAATAGCTAAATCGATTGCAGTACTGTACAAAGTCAGAGACCTATTGAATGATAAAGCTCTGTATTTGTTGTATAACACAATCATTGTTCCACACTTAATCTATTGTATTGATGTTTGGGGGAATGCGTGTAAAACAATCACAAAGCCTATTTTTGTATTACAGAAAAGAGCTGTAAGAATTATCACTAGAAAACATTACCGTCATCCATCAAGTACATTATTTTATCAACTGAAGTTATTGAAGTTCCATGATTTGGTAGACTATAATATTTTATCAGTTATGTATAGGGCTCAAAATAATGCATTACCTTTAAATATCCAAATGCATTTTGTTAAAAGACAAAGTTGTTATAATCTTAAGGGGACAGAGATGTTTGTAAAACCACAATTCAGAACTAGTTTGAAGGGACGTTCTACCTCAATCCAGGGAATTAGATTATGGAATGGCTTGGAGAATGTAGTTAAAAATGCCAAGTCAATGTTTACATTTAAGAAAATGATCAAAACAAATGTGTTAAAAAAAATGAAATAGCGTAATGTGTATTGTATTAGTTAGAAAATTAGAAAGAGTTAGTCATTTTGTACTGTTGGTTGAAGATTATTATTGTTTAATCTGATTGTTGGAAAAAGTTGGTTGAAGATTATTATTGTTTACATGGTTGATTATTGTTGTTTAATCTGATTGTTGGAAGTAAGGGGCAGATATAATAAGATTTATTCTTCTTTCTGCTACCTTTCATTTTTTTACATTTTGTACATTATCATTTATGAGATTGTCTTGTATTGTTTCTTTTGTAAAAAAAAAAACAAATTTAATAAACATAAACATAAAACCTGCTTAAATGAAGATTGAATGAACATTATAATATATGATACAACAGCCTGCCAAAACCCATGTCTCCTTTGAAGCTGATGCTGAGCAGCAGTGGATCCAAAGACCCCGAACTTTTAGAGCTCCTCCCCTGAACTTCCATTCTCTTAAATCAAAAAGTTTCTGTCCTAACAGCAACTTCTGCAGTTTCAGTAAGTGTTGTGTTATTAGTCAGTGTAACTTACTAACACGGTCAGTAATGTAACGTTACTCATTACTAACTGCCGCAGCTCCTCAGCCTCTTCTTCTTCGTGTCTTTTGTTGTTTCTACTCCGCTAACTTTTAGCCCTAGCTGCAGACAGTCTGTAAAACAAGCTTGTGAGTTTTATGAAACTTTTACAACAGCGAGATAAAAAGCCGGCAAGCTGGAAACACGTTTTATAATCACTTTTAAAATTTCTTATCCCGTTAACTTTGTTTTTAAGTTAATCAAAAGTGAGCTAACGTTTTGCTAGCAGGTCGCTTTTGTAAATGAGCCCTCGAGGCTCAATGAGATTTACCTGACTAAATAAAGGTTGAATGAATGAAAAAGTAGAGGAACTGGCCACCACATAGATCTGTGACGTCTATTTCACTGGGATTTCCTAACAGGGTTCTGGCATCTTTTGGTAGCCGGTGTCCATGTTTGCGTAGCACCAATAGCAGCTCATCTACTGATGTGCATGTCACCTTATTCTTTACAGCCCATTTAACCAAATCACTTCTCAGATCACTTGGTTCCTCCTCGGACAAAGTTCCAATTTCTACATCACTTTCACTACTGTATCACTGTTTGGCAGGAGGCAATCATCTTGATATTCATCTTCTCCTGTATCAGGTTGGTTGTGTATCTGTATGTCTATTGGGCTATCAGCAAAAGAAAGTTCTGGGTTCTCATTTGAGGGACCTGGATTCTCTTCTGAGTCACTAGACTCCACCAGTCGTCTCCATTTTTTGTGATACACTGCAAAAACGTAAAATCTTACCAAGTCTAATTTTCTAATTTCAAGTCAAAACCTCTTATCACACTTAATATAAGTCAAAAACATATTTCTAAGTAAGACATTACAACTTGTTTTGAGACAATGCATCTTGAAAATCTTGATAAGGCAAAAAGTCTTGAAAATATCTTGTTTTGAGTCATTTCTTATTTGAAACAAGCTTTTTTGACATTTCATTAACATTTGCAGTTGTCGTGAGGTTTGTAAAACGTGAAAAATCTTGTTTCAAGATAACAAACTAACTTGAATTAAGACAAATCTGCTTCTTTGATCAGGATGCCCACTCAAAGTATTAATCATTTTTTTTATACAGGTTCTGTTTAACTTTGAACAGACTCCATTGTCCTATTACAATTTCTTTAAACCAATAGTTCATTAACATTTTCTACATTGTATTTTTTTCCAAGGCTGAATACTACATAAACATACCTACTGTGCAGTTTATATTAAAGAGACAAATAATGCAGGTTCATTTCACATATTTATTTTAACATATAATTTAACATATAATTGATTTTAATAAAATAAATATGGTGTTAGGACAGATTAAACGGCCGTGGGACGGCCGTGGCGTAGTGGTAATGACAGTCGTCCCCCGATCAGAAGGTTGGAGGTTCGAATACCGGTTCCCCACACCATGTGTTGTTGCGTCCCCGGGCAAGACACTAAACCCCGAGTTGCTCCCGGTAGGACTGGATGGCGCCTTGCATTGGTCTGCCGCTACCGGTGTATGAATGTGTGTATGAATGGGTGGATGGTTGGTATTGTAAAGCGCTTTGGGGCCCCTCATAGGGGGCTGGAAAACGCTATATAAATAAGCTTCATTTACCATAAACATATTTTTCTACGTTTGAGACAAGGGGAAAAAATAGTAAAAAAGGGATTTCTGGGTATGGGCTCTCTGAGGGAGGAATCAATGTTAACAAGATTAAGAATAGGTCATATGAATCTGAACAGTACTTTGTTTATTATAGGGAAACACAATAGTGGACGTTGTGACTTTTGCCAGGATACAGAGTCAGTGCAGCACGTCATTTTGGAATGTTTTAAATATTCAGATGAAAGGAAAACTCTACTTGACCAAATGAAAAAAGAAGTCAGTTTGAAGAGCGTTTTGGAATGTGGATCTAGTTAAGGTGGATGTAAATACTTTGTTTTACTTGACATCAACAGGCTTTTTATTTTTATTTTATTTTTTATTTTATTATTATTTCAATACAGATACAGTTACAATTTTAAGAATGTGAACAAAAAAGAACAAGACAAAAAAGTTCATGCTCAATAATCCAGGTATCAAATCCAATAATTCTCAATCAGGTCATCTTTTTTTTTTATTTTTTTATTTATAGAAAAAAACAAGTACAAAAAAAACTTACAATGTCAAACATGGCTCGAGACTTAAGGCATGCATAGCACAACAGAGAATAAAGGCACATAAACAAAAACAAAAATGTGTCTTGGGCAGCTTACAACAGAAATTCGTTACAGATTGTTTTAGTTTTTAAAGCTTTTGCATTAGTACAATACTTTAAAGTAGATAAGTAAGAAGAAATATTATTAGAAAACACTATAAATCTAGGTTTTAGCAAGGAGAATTTACAGCTGTGGATGTAAAATTTGGCTAATAGTAGTATTAAATTTACAACAAAAACTTTCTC
>JBBPBX010106179.1:0-11477 GCA_038048925.1 Garcialebias charrua | reverse complement strand
GAGGGAGGGGGCCTGTTTGATGAGCAGCGGTAACTCGTTCCAGAGTCTTGGGCCTGCTACAGAGAACGCTCTGTCACCCCTGCGCTTAAGGCGAGTTTCTGGAACTATTAAGAGTACCTGATCCTCTGACCTCAAAGCACGTGGAGGAACATATGGGTGTATCAGATCCGAGAGATAGGCGGGGGCGAGACTGTTCAGCGATTTGTAGACATACATGAGAATTTTGAATTGGATTCGAAGATGAACCGGTAGCCAGTGAAGGGAGGCCAAGACTGGTGTAATGTGCTCTCTTTTGCGTGTGCTGGTTAAAAATCGGGCAGCTGCGTTCTGAACCAGTTGTAATCGTGCAATGGTGGCTTGACTGACGCCAAACAGAAGTGAATTGCAGTAATCAAGCCTAGATGTAATGAATGCGTGAATCACTGTAATAGGTAGGGATAGGTAAAGGGAGGAGCTGTTTCCGTTCTCACTTCTGGTAACTCTGCCATCTGTTGAACGTTTGTGGCCTTTCTGTATCTTCTGCACTTAACACAGTGGTAGATGTGTGAAGAGACTGTACTGCTACCTCTCAAAATCCATATGCCATTTGCGCGTAGTTCGTTAATAGTCATGCCTCTTCCTTGATGATGTACGCGTTCATGGTAATGTTGGACGAGGAGGGCTGACACATAGGCTTCTTTGGGAAGTATTGCGGGGTGTTTGACATGATGGTGTAAGGCTGACTGGGACAATCTTCCTCCCACCCTGAGAACGTCAGACTTATCTAAGAAAGCGTTTAACTGTTTTAGTCTGTTATGCTTGTGTAGAGAACTTTCCTTTTGAGATTTGATTTTCTGTATTTCCTCAACGAAAGCTTCTCCTTGCACTAGCTTGAAAATGAACACTTCCGTGTCCTTTCTTTCTTCAAGATCCGTTGGTTTGTTTGTTCTTTGTTGAACACCTTTAAACTCTTTGATGAATCGTTTGAGCCTGGCGATGGCCTTTATGGCTCTTGACCAATCAGAAAACTTAGTTAAACGCTCTAGAACTGGGTTCACTTCTTTTGACTGCACTGCGTGTGTATGACCTTTACGGAGTTCGGGATCTGTTCTTTCGACTTCTCCTACCATTTCCTCTTTGATTGGAAGATCTTGTTTCCAAAGAAAGTCGGGTCCTTTCAACCAGTTCGATTCCTTTAGCTGAACAGTGGTCAGACCTCTTGAGGCTTGATCATCTGGATTTTCTTCTGAGCTAACGTGTTGCCAATTTCCGGGGCTCGTACTTTGTTTTATTCGTTGGACTCGATTGGCAACAAATGTGTGAAACCTTTTCGCATCATTGCTTATATATCCCAATACAACTTGTAAATCTGTCCAATAATATTCCAGCAGATTTTCGATTTCTAGTTCTCATTTGATCACGTCTGCGTTACGGACTGAAGTTACAGCCGACGACAGTTCGAGCCTTGGAATGGTCATTTGTTTAATGGGCGTAACTCTTGCTTTTCCTATGATGAGTGAACAACTTATCTCTCCTTCTCTGCTTATTGTTCTAAGGTATGAACATGCGCCATAACCATCGAGGCTTGCATCTGAGAAGTTATGCAGTTCATACCGTGTGATGTTGATGTCTTGTGAGTAGCTTCGTGGAATCTTCAGAGCTGTCAGCTTGGGTAGATCTCTCAACCATGTTTCCCATTGTGGTAGGATGTAATCTGGAATATCGTCATCCCAGTTATATTTGTCTTTGCACAGCCTTTGGAGTATTTGCTTTCCAATCAATGTGAATGGAGCAACAAAGCCAAGAGGGTCGTAAACTGAAGAGACAGTTGAGAGCACCCCTCTCCTGGTCAATGGGTTGTCTTTAACTTGGACTCTGAACTGGAATTCGTCTGTTTCTATGCACCATTGTACTCCAAGTGCACGTTCAATGTGGAGTTCTCCAAGAGCCATTTTCTGGTCTTTGGCTTGAGCTTGTTCTTCCTGTGGAATTGTTGCAAGCACTTCTTTATTGTTTGACACAAACTTATGCAAATGTAGGTTGCCTGTTTTGCAAAGTGCTCTTGATTCTTTGACTAGCTGTATGGCTTCAGCCTTTGATGTTACACTAGCGAGTCCGTCATCGACATAGAAGCCTCTTTGGATAAACTCAACAGTCTCCTTGCTGAACTTATTTCTGCCTTGTGATGCGATATGTTTGAGTCCAAAATTACAGCAACCGGGAGATGAAGCTGCTCCGAAGAGATGCACTCTCATCCTGTAAACTGAAGGTTCGGAATTTAAATCACCCTTGTCCCACCAAAGAAATCTTAAATAGTCCTGGTGTTCTTTAACAACATGGAATTGATGGAACATTCTTTCTACATCACACATGATAGCGATGGGGCCCTTTCTGAATCGACATAACACGCCAACCAACGTGTTGGTGAGATCTGGTCCGGTCAAAAGATGATCAGTGAGAGATGTTCCTTGGAAGCGTGCAGAACAATCGAAAACCACACGTATTTTTCCGGGTTTGTGAGGGTGGTAAACCCCATGGTGTGGGATGTACCACTCTATCTTGTTGTCCAGCTCTTGTTTTGGAACCTTTCCTGCATCTCTGCGAGTTATAATATCGTTCATGAACTTGACGTAATCTTTACAGTATTTCTCATCTCTTTTGAGTCGACGTTTCAATGAAGACAATCTGTGTTCAGCACTTTGTTTGTTGTTTGGGAGACTTGGGCTTTCTGTCTTGAATGGTAATGGGAGTTCGTAATGTCCGTCTTTCTTTTGTTTTATGCCTTTGGTTACCTTTGACATGAACAGGATGTCTTCCTGCGAGACTGGATTGTCGTCTGTTGCATGCTCGGAGAAATCAGATTCTATGCTTTTATCACATCGGTTGGAATGACTTCTCTTACTTGAGTTCTGCACACGAAATTCACTTGTTGCTTGAGCTCGACTGTTGGTTGTGGCACAGGGGTTACTTCGCGAACAATGATTCTGTGGCTTGTACCAATAACATCGTTATGATTTTGAACTTGAGACGAGCCGCCAACTATGCTCCAACCGAGATCGGTTAACTGTGCGTAAGGTTGGTTTTCTTTGCCTGAGAGAACCTTGCGTGGTAGAAGGGCTTGTTGACAGTTATAACCGATAAGTAGACCAACCTTGCATCCTAGCAAAGGAGGTAGCTTGTCTGTCAGCCTTTCAAGGTGAGGCCACTTTAGGGCGGTTTCAGACGTTGGAATATGTGATCTATTGACGGGGATAAACTCTCTTGTATAGACTGGAGGCAATGAGATTCTCTTTTCATGCTCATATCCTCTGACTTGAAGGTTAACCAGCTTGTCACATGGTATAATTGTTGACTCGGCGGACATAGTTGACAGTCTCAGATTGACCTTTCCTTTATCCGTGTCAAGATCTCGAGCTACTTCATCCAAGATGAAGGATGTATCACTCTGTGAGTCGAGGAGGGCATATACTAAAACTTCTCTGTCTGGGTGGGTTTTTGACGAAACCCAGACAGGTATAACAGAAGATGTCAGTGTACTTGAGGTTGCCTGAGCTACTCTATTAGAAATCGCTGGTTTAGTTTCTTCTTTAGTGTCTGCTTCGTGTGTGTTCTCGTTCGTTGCAAGGATTACTCTTTTTCGTTCAATGAACTTGTCATCATGTAAACATGTAGGATGTTTCCTTTGGCATTTTTCACAAGTGTTCCTGTTGTCGCACCTTTTCGAAATATGTCCTCTTTTTAAACATCCAAAACACAGCCTTTTTGTTTGTGCAAACTTGATCCGATCTTGGACAGGGTTTTCTGTGAATTTGAAACATTTATCGAGTGTGTGACCATTTCCTTTGCAGAACAGACAGGTCACAGTATATGCGTGGCTTGAGTTTGTTGTTAATGTTTTTGCTTGAATGACTTGGCTTCCTGAGTGTTTGGGTTTACTCATTTCCAAACATTTTAGAGCTTGTACAGAGGCTATGGGGTCACAAGCTATGTCGGCTTCAGTGGATATAAAATCAACAAACATGTGAAAGGATGGGTACCTTTCATCACCAGCCCTTCTTGTTATTTCCGTAGCTGTCCGGCTCCATCTTGTGGTTAGCCACTCTGGAAGTTTTAGCAAAAGTTTCTGAATTTCCATACAGTCATTGAGAACCTCCAATGCTGTTACGTGTGACATTGCAGCTTCACAACAGCAAACTCTCTCATCTCATTTCCATCCTTAGTATTTATTTTAGGCCAATTGTTAAGTTTGTCTCTAAAACATTTTCCTATGGTGAATGGACTTCCAAAACGCTTTTCTAGCACCTTCCAAGCTGAATCATATGCATCATCTGTGCCTACTAAGAGAAGGTCTTCAACTGCTCTCTTTGCTGGTCCACCGAGGTATCTTTTGAGATAATAAAGTTTCTCGTTCTTTGGAATGTTTTTTCTTTCTATCAGGATTTCAAATGACAACTGCCAGTCTTTAAACTTTAAAGGGTCGCCAGTAAACAATGCAGGTTCTGGAGTTGGAAGGCGATTAGCATTTATTGCTTCTGCTAGTATGCTAGCTAGCTCGTAATTTAGCTGTTGTTGAATTGCAACCGATGAGACTTGTGTGGCTGGAGGGATGAATGGCGGGCTTGACGCTTGGAGTGTTTGGTTTGTGGTGGCCTCAGATTGTTCACCAGGATCTGGTTGAGCTTGGTTTAAGACTGTAGGAATATGTAACACAGGTCCAAAGGGAGCTTGTGTGACTTATGGGGTGAATGGTGGGCTTGATGCTTTAAGTGGTGATACAGATACTGGTGACTCTGTGCTACTTGTCCTATTGGACCTCACATCCGCTTTCGACACCATCAACCATGAGATCCTCATTGCTAGGTTGGAGCAGTGGGTGGGCATCTCAGGATCAGCCCTAAACTACGGTGGCCCTGAGGTGGAAAACACATTAACAAATAAGGCTAAACACTTTAACAAATAGTTCTGAAACAAATTAACAAATTCTGAAACACTTTAACAAATTCTGAAACAAATTAACAAATTCTGAAACAAATTAACATTTTCTGAAACACTTTAACAAATTCTGAAACAAATTAACATTTTCTGAAACACTTTAACAAATTCTGAAACAAATTAACATTTTCTGAAACAAATTAACATTTTCTGAAACACTTTAACAAATTCTGAAACAAATTAACATTTTCTGAAACACTTTAACATTTTCTGAAACAAATTAACATTTTCTGAAACAAATTAACATTTTCTGAAACACTTTAACAAATTCTGAAACACTTTAACATTTTCTGAAACAAATTAACATTTTCTGAAACAAATTAACATTTTCTGAAACACTTTAACAAATTCTGAAACACTTTAACATTTTCTGAAACAAATTAACATTTTCTGAAACAAATTAACATTTTCTGAAACAAATTAACATTTTCTGAAACACTTTAACAAATTCTGAAACACTTTAACATTTTCTGAAACAAATTAACATTTTCTGAAACACTTTAACAAATTCTGAAACACTTTAACATTTTCTGAAACAAATTAACATTTTCTGAAACAAATTAACATTTTCTGAAACACTTTAACAAATTCTGAAACACTTTAACATTTTCTGAAACAAATTAACATTTTCCTGAAACAAATTAACATTTTCTGAAACACTTTAGCAAACGAGAGAATCACACGGAAAGGGAATGTCCTAACGAGGCTGACCCGGAAGTGACGACCCGGAAGTGATGACATTTCGACCCGAGATGGACAACACGCGAAAACAAACTAAAGAAAAGCGATCTTTACATGCATCCTTCACATTTAAAAGGTAAGTTATGCTGAGGGCGAAACATAAATATATGAAACATGTTTATCGTCATGATCGCGTTTTTTTCCGACCGAACATATATTCATGTAATGGCAGCGTTACTTTCTACCACAGTGTGCTCCTTTGTCTGGCGTTGGCCAGTAATAAAACCATTATGGTTTTATGTGTGGTTTATGTGTCTGTGTTTTACAATAAAACTGTGGTGATTTCTTAAAAAGTAAGTGTTGCAACGCTGCCTAAAAAACACTAACTTTTAAGGATCAGGATTACTTTATGTTTTATTCACAGATTATGCTCAGTGTTTTTTATTAGAGTGAGGATAAAGTCAGCATTTTTTTCACAATCATAGATTCTGTTTCAATTTTTGCCAAAATGTAATAATAATTAAAATAATAATATCAGAGAGAGTACACTGTGTTGAAACACTGATATCTGATTGCAGTACAAGTAAATAAAAACGGATAAATCATTATATTTTATGTCCTTCCTGTCTTTAGCTGCATTTGAGCACCTTTTGATGTTTAGAGCTAAATGAACAGAATGGAAAATATATTTGTTTCCTTGCTGCAGGTCAATCTGCTAGTTTCCTTAAATAGAAACTTTTTGAACTATCAGTACGTTGAATAATCAGTTGAGCTCTTATGCAAAATATATTTAAAAGGTTTTCAGATTTTTTTTAACGCATGATCTACCCTTTTTTGCTCCATACTAGGCCAAAATGCAGAAGAAGACCATCTTTTATCCAGGAAAACAAAGAGTTGTTTTCCGCAAGGGACCCCTTGGATTTATTCGTCAGGACCCCTCTCCTGAGGCCAAAATGATAAAAAATTATCCTAGTGTGCAGAACAAATCTGAGCCATAGAGAGAGGACATTGTGCGGCGAAATGTTTGTCTGCAGTTCGTCAAAGAGGAGGGGATGTCACAGATGATTCAGAAGTGCTGGGAGACTAGAAGCTGCAGCAGCACCTGCTCAAGAGACAGAAATCATCCTCCAGTCATACAACCACACCATCCAGTGTGCCACAGAAACATCTGGGTGAGCAACTAAGAATGTTGTATTAACAATTTTAAGATGAAAGGACAAAAATTGCCTTAAAAACTGAATATTCCTCCCAAACTGATCCTTGATTTTTTTTACAATATAATTTTTTGATTTCTCATAGTGATGGAGGAGTACGAAGGATTGGAGGCTGCAATGCTGAGCATCTCACCCTCTACGCTCCTGAAGGCCGAGATACACTTGAGCGTCCTCAGGTACGCCACTCTACGCGCGCATTTTGTGCGCATGTGTTTTGCTGCTATACTTCAGAAACTATCAGCTTTCAAACGCTCGCGTTCTCCTTGTTGTAATATGAGCAGCTGCGCACGGAGGGGACTCAACTGAGCTCGCTGATTGGTTACTTGCTGACACGCCTACTGAAATGATTGACAGCTTTCACTCAGCTCATGTAGCTCGCTGAAGACCGCGGCGGTGTTCTGATACGGTGTTTCTACTATATATGTTATAAAAAGTTCTCTCAGAAATAAAAATAATAACAGGGAGCACTTTTCCTGCAGCACACAGCCCACCAGGGATATTTAAAACATCGCGCACCCAGGTAGGACCTGAATTCATTCATTTCAATCATGGAGTGAACGGAGGAAGAAGTGATTACTTGACTTTAGGCAAAAAAACAAAAGAAAAGGCCCGATCAGCAATAAAGAAGGGGAATTTATTTCATTTGTGTAACATACAAAACAGTCCGGCGCCGGGGAAGTTTATGGTCAGACACCGCGTATCGCGCACGTTAAAAAAAAGCTTTGCGCGTACATGCCCTGAGGGGCTACGCTTTTGCCTTGACGTACGTACGCTGCGTATAGGCGTATCGTGAGAACGCTCGAGTGTATCTCGGCCTTAAGTCAGAGCAGTACGCACACTATAGTTACACTTGATGAAATTCTAAAATATAATCTGCTTGTGTTTAGTCTCTCTCCCATATTTGTCTCCGTGTACACAGTGTCAGGATCAGCGGAAACAGAGGGAACCCCAGTGTCAAACAGAGCAAAGACAGGTTTTTCTTAAAGTAGGTGATTTCAGGACTGGAGTGCTATTCTCTTTTACGATGAATAACCCTCCAAAACTGAGCCTTGACCTATTGTGTTCTGGCAGAAGCAGAAGGAATAAAAGCACAACTTTTTGAGTTTCCACTAAACACCACCTGTTGTGTTCAATTGGGATTCATACAGTGACTGATACATTATCTTTATTTAGGTCCAACTGCAACGGTGTCCAGGTGTTCAGACGCATCAGGTGATTCAGAATCCTCAACAGTTAAGGGTAAAGAAATGTACATTCTATTACTGAAAAGAAATCTGATGCTTTATGTTTTTAAGCTACGGTACATAAAATCATTTGTTTACTTTCTTCTGATTGTTTACAGTCCTGGCAAACACACAACAGACATCCGTGGCCCTTCCATCACAACAGACACCCGTGGCCCTTCCATCACCGCTGTCATTTCTACTGAAGGAAAAAGAGAGTGCAAAGAATACAGAGTTGTATAAAGGTTCGTTTCAACTCACCCTTAAATATCTATTTGTTGCATCAATAGCAATGTCTGGATAATTTTCACAGCTACTTCATCTGATGTTTTAAAATTATACTGAAGCCATAAATAAATAACTGAAAGATATCGCTCCTTTTCAGATTCCAGCACAAGTGCAGCTTCCACCTCTGCACAGAGACCTTTCCTTTGAGGACAGTGCTGAAGATGGTAAGAACTGACTGCATACAAAAAATAATTAATTTTTTTACTGAGTAGTTTGCTTTATTAACAGCATTTCCACGCTGTTTGTCAAATATTTTGTAAACAATGTGGCTAATATTTGGAACACAGTCTTTTTTTTTATGGAACCCTAATTCCATGTATTTTTATTTTTTTATGATAGTTCCCTCAGCTAAGCCGCCCTTTGCTGTCCCCCTGCCTCAACCTGACCATGACATTAACCGCTGGAGTAGTAAACTAGTAGTAGTAGTAGTAAACTAAGTAGTTTCCTGCTTACAACAATTTGCTCCTGTTTCATTGTCTGCCTGTTGTAGATCAAGTTGTAATGACTTTGACAAAACTAAGACAGAGCTTTGTAATGGATGATGTAGCACAGCTGTTGAAAACATCACGATGTCAAAAAATGAAAACTGAAAAGCTATTTGTTATTACACTTTAACAAGCTTTCACATCACTTTCATTGATTGTTTTGTAAAGACAAACGAGGTACAACTGAAACAAATATGTTAGTTGCAAAATAATGTTTTTATTTTTGTCTGTACATTTTATTGTATGTTAACATGTAGACTGGGAGGAGACCCCAGGGAAGACCCAGGACATGCTGGAGTGGTCTGGGAAGGCCGTAAGAGTCCTCCCAGAAGAGATGGAAGTTGCTGTCTGGACACTCCCTGCTCAAGCTGCTGCCCCTGTGACATGACGTAAAACCAGGAGGAAGATGATGGATGGATGGATGGATGGAGTTAATATGTCTGAAGGTGATATTATGCCTTGGAGTTTAATTTTTTTAATAAAACTAAAAACTAATAAACAACTATTAAGACTGGTATTTTCTCCAAAGCAGCTTCATATGATGTGTTGTGTACGGTATGAATATTTATGTGCTTACTGCATTTTAGCTCAAGGTATTTGTGGCAGAGCTGAATCTTATTTGCAAAAAAATTCATCTATCAATGTTGGAAACATGTTTGAAAAGTAAAAGTTATGGAAGTGTTTCATCTGTTTATCTGTAAAGTATTTGTAAAAAAGAAAAGTCCAACTCCAGGTGTTCTGTTGGTGTCCATATAACCAGCGTGCAGCTCTGCAGCTCCAGGCACGTCACTGTCAGCTGAATCTGGAAGAATAAATGTACAATATGTTTTAATGAAGGTTTACAAGTACCTGTCACATAAGTACATATACTGAAAATTGCAACATTTACTCACCTGGACATAGAATCCACTTTGCCCATTGGTTAGAATGAGGTACCGGTACTTCTCATCTTCTAAGCATCTGATGTCACAATTTGGCCAACACCGAAACTGTGCAAATGACATGGAGCTATTTAGAGGACATTTAATCTCTAGGAGCTGCACAGAGTCCAAAATACCATCCAGGCTTATTACAAACTAAATACAGTAGGTGCATCCTATCATTGCAAAACACAATTAAATTAACTAATAAAAATAAAACAATTAGTATCAGCATTTATTCCACAGTATTGCAGCAGTGTGGCTGCATGACCTGCTTGTATTACACCTGATGTTTAAACTAACAGCCAGGCTCGGTGATGGAGGACTTTAAGGCTTTGGCTGAGCTCTGTCTGTGCTATCTAAAAAAGCTAAGTCTGGTCCTCTGGACATTCAAAAAACAAAACAAAGCAACAACAACAACAACAAAAACTGTTGAAACGTTTCGTCTTTCGTCCGAAAGACTTCCGGACGAAAGACGAAACGTTTCTACAGTTTTTTTTTTGTTGCTTTGTGTTGTTTTTTGAATGTCCAGAGGACCAGACTTAGCTTTTTTTTTTTTTTTTCTACCTGGATTATTGAGCATGCATCAGGGTATCTGTCTGTGCTAATTTAAGATAAATAAGATTGTGTTCCACCTCTTTTAATAAAACGTGCCCAACGTTAGTACTGTAGATACTAAACCTCAGAGCTTTTCAGGTTGTTTTCGGGTTATTCATTGCTTCACCGTAATGTGCTGGTATAAACTAGCTAAATATGCTAGTAGAAGTAATCTGCACAGGCACTTCTTCACGTCGCCCCCATCCCTCCCTCGTCTGCAGCGGAATGATGATCTTTTTCTCTCTCTCTCTAAAATAAACTAAAAACATTTAGCCCTGGCAAACTGCTTTGGTTTCATATTTGATAAGTTACAAACTAAAATAAACAACAAGAGTCAATTTTGTTTAAGTTACTTTAGTTAGTAAGGTATTATTAAGTCTCAAACATATATGAACTTTCTTGTCTCAAACATATATAAAAAAAATCCTTCTGTTATTTCAATTGAAACTGTCTGCACAAAATACTGAACAAAATACAACACAAAAAGTAAATTACAAGTGCAGTAGTCCACCCCCAAAAATAAAAAAATGTATGTTTTGTGAATGTTTGATATACCACTGTGTCTGCTTGATTGAACTCAGCCTCCTTGATGTGATGACAATTTCAGGATAGGAATCTGAGGCATCATCCACTTCTGTAAAAATAAATAACTGATCATACAGATACTGTGGAGGCGTCTTTCAGTAGATTGAAACAAGTTAAAATACTTTATTTAATGTTTACATCCACTCACCTCATTTAAAATGTGTTTTACGGCAAATAAACAATGTAATTCTGGAATATTGCCTTCCTGGTTCCCTTTTATAATGAGCCAGTTTGAATGGTCTTTCTGATCCAGGCACAGTGACCACCTCTGAGCAGTCTGGATACAACAGGATGTGCGGTCCTTCTTGTATGTCCTTGTTAAACCTTCTCATTTTCTGGACACCTTGTTGCAGTATCTCGGGTGCTCCTACCTCTGGGTCTACAAATAACAGGACCATTTTCCCTCTTAGAGGTTTTAAACCAGTCCCACTTGGCACCATCAATCCAATGTTTATCTGTGACAAAGATGAGAGCAATTTAACGTATAAGAGGTAGAAAAAATCAATAAATAAA
>JBBPBX010106176.1:0-11478 GCA_038048925.1 Garcialebias charrua | reverse complement strand
GCCTTGCAAGACGCCATCCAGACCTACCGGGAGCAACTCAGGGTTAAGTGTCTTGCCCAGGGACACAACGACACATGGTGGGCGGACGCGAGATTCGAACCTCCAACCTTCCGATCGGGGGTTGACTGCCATTACCACTGTGCCACGGCCGCCCCTTTGTCTTCTTCACATTCATGTGAAGGTTATTCTCTTTGCACCAGCTCTCCAGGTGTTCCACCTCCTGTCTGTAGCTGGACTCATCATTGTTTGTGATGCATCCCACCACCGCTGTATCATCTGCAAACTTAACAATATGACAGCCTGGATGTGTGGCTGTACAATCATATGTGAGCAGAGTGAACAGAAGAGGGCTCAGCACACATCCTTGAGGAGAGCCAGTGCTGAGGGTTATGGTGGAGGAGGAGAAGTTGTGGATCTTCACGGACTGTGGTCTGTTTGTTAAGAAGTCTAGTACCCAGTTACAAATGGAGGGGCTTAGTCCAAGTGTGGATAGTTTGTCTATCAGAGTTTGGGGGATCATGGTGTTGAAGGCAGATGTGAAGTCCACAAAGAGCAGACGCACGTATGAGTCCTTCTGATCCAGGTGGGTGAGAGCAGTGTGGACCACAGAGGAGATGGCGTCCTCTGTTGATCGGTTCTCGCGGTATGCATATTGATGAGGGTCCTCGTTGATGTTGACGGTTGCCTTGATGTGGGACATGACCAGTTTCTCAAAACATTTAGCGACTATCGGGGTGAGGGCCACTGGTCTATAGTCATTCAGACCAGTCACTGTGGAGCTCTTTGGGACTGGGATGATGGTCGCGGTCTTCAGGCAGGTGGGAACTGACTCCAGTGCAAGTGAGGTGGTGAAGATGTCAGCCAGCACCTCACAGAGCTGGTCCGCACATTCCTTCAGAACTTTCCCTGGGATGTTGTCTGGTCTGGTTGCTTTATGAGGATTAATCTTCTGAGACTGCCTCTCGTGGGCACGAACGCGCCAAGCTCAAATTTTACGACCACGAACGCAAGTGCGTTGTCGCACAATAAACTACCCGGCGTCGGATTGTTTTGCATGTGACACAAATGTATTAAATTCCCCTTCTTCATCCCTGATCTGGCCTTTTCTTTTGTTTTATTGCCAAAAGTCAAGTGATCGCTTCCCCCTCCGTTGACTCCATGACTGAAATGATGAGAAATGAATGAATTTGTCATGAGCGAATTAAACTCGGGTCCAACGTGGCTGCACGAGGTTCTGCAGATTGCCTGGTGTGCTGGACCAGCGCTCCCTGTTTTTATTTTATTTTTTAGAACTTTTTTATTAACATATAAACATAGAACACCGCTGCGGCGGCAGCTCGTGCCTTTTTCCCCCCACCCGACCTGTCAATCAATTCAGTAGGCGTGTCAGCAAATGACCAATCAGCTACCTCAATTTGTCCCATAGGTAAACGCTCTGCCCTGCTGCTGCTCAAATGACGTCAAGAATTTGGAGCGAAAACGCGAGCATTAACGCGAGAACGAACGCAGAGCTATACTGTGAACTGCCTACGCACAGAACGCGCGCTTAGAGCGGCGTTCGGCCGAACGCAGAGCTATACTGGGGCCTTTGGTACACTTTTCTTGGAGTTACTCCAGAAGGGACAGTAACACTTTTATTACTTTTAATTTGAATAATTTTTTTTTATTAAGTCACCTAGAGACTTCCTTTAATTTTTGTTAATTCAAATGTCATCAAATGAATAACCTTGTGTTATTTGTATGAGCATTAGTACATTTAATGTTGGATAAAAGCAAAGACTCTGTTTAATTCAAACTGGACATTCTCTCACTATGAATGTGAAATTATGTATTTTTTCCTCTGAAACTGAATGAGACACAGTGATACTTTATCTCATTCAGTTAGCTTGAATTCAGGACATCACCACACCAAGAGACTTTTGTTTTTGTCCTACTTAATAATAAAGATGAATAATCTCTGGTTTTGTTATTATCTCAGTAAGTTTTCAAATGTGATGCTGTAGTGACGTTTGTTTTAATCAAACAAACAGGTCAACAGTGTTTTGTTTAAAGTGTTAAGGCAAATGAATCAGTTTTATCACAAAATACTGGCGTCTTAAAACTAACACTTTATCCTTCTAACATGAACTAATCTCTTGACCTACTTTCAACCTCCTAACATCCTCTGATGTCATTCTCATGCCTCCTGGTGCCACTTGCCCAATCAGGAAGAGCTACATTTCTATGTCAAGTCAGCTTCAAATACCCTGACTTCCTGTTTTTCTTCAGTCTAACGGGAGAACTGAGCTGGAAGTTTTTCTTCTGAAAAGCTGATGGACGCGTGGTCAAGCATCAAAGACCCCGTCCTATCAGCAAGGGTTTCAGCAAGCTATCTGAAACCCGACCTCGAGCTGAAAAGCTCCATCTGAATGAATTTTCCTCCCAGGGAAAGTTTTATTCTGAAAACTCAAACCAGGAAATGTCGTTACTGCGGTCCGAGTTGAGGCAGACGTTTTGAGACTCTGAAAACGGTAAACGGACTGACCAGTTGGACCAAGGGGGATTGACTGTCTTCACGAGGTAACAAAGTCGTCAGATGCTTTGCCAAAGTGTACAGACGTTTAGCCGAGATCGGCCGGAGAGCTGCTATGTCTCCTGGTTAAACACACCACTCCATCCATCCTTTCCTCCTTCTAATGCTAAAACTTCTACTAAACTATATATTTTGCCAGTAACTAAACTTTAAGTTTAACGTACCTGCAGAATATGTAAATATGTCAACTTATCACTTGTCTGTTGTATCTAAATTTGAATCTGTCTACAAGTAAATTTATAGGAAATTCCGGTCGACCAATCCATGTAAATGTGTGATGTAATTTAATGATTTGTTAATTAAATGATTCAGTTTTGCTGAAGAAACATAAATTACTGTTTGTCTTTTACATCCCATCACCTAGTCACAGATTTATAAATTAATCTGAAAAGTGAGAACCAGTGAATTATTGATGATAATTTGTGTCAGTCTAAACCCTGCCCAATTTACATCTAAGTATAGATAAATCAGTAAAACTGAACCCCTGCCTATATTATTACAGTATAGTTGATTTATTATAAAGAGTGCTGTTTATTTAAAGGTATTGTGACATGATTTTGTAAATTTGAATATTTGTCAGAACATATATATCTTATATCATTGAGCTCTGTTCGTTTTTGCAAAATAAATTATAAATATATTAAAATTTTATTCTAAATTATGCTAATTTTTTCTCTGGTACTTGCTGGGATACGCCCCTAAAATTCCGCGCATTCCCGCAATACGTCATCAGTGTGACGTGACACATCAGTGTGACGTGACAACGGGCAGAAGGCAGAGCCTTGCCCGTTTGTTAGGTGTGTTAACTGCTTGCCATACTGATTCATTTCCTGAAGGATCGCCTCTTTTATTTGTGTAACTTGAAAAATGCCGTCACGTTGTAGCGCATTTGTGTGTTCTAATATCAGCAGTGAACAAGTGATTCTTCACAAATTTCCAAAAGATGACAAACTTCGACAAGAATGGACCAGACAAGGACCGGTGGGTTCCAGGAGTCGTATGTCTGCAGCGACCATTTCACTGCCGATTGTTTTCAGCACCTGGTATAAAAGAATCTTTAGGATTACCAGTAAGATTCAGAAGACTTTTAAAACCGGATGCTATTCCTACTATTTTTAAAAGAAAATCTACAGAAGAAAGTCCCACAGGAGCTACCATGTCGAAACAACGCAGGGACCATCGGAAGACTGTCCAGGAGATGAGTAAGTCTTTGTGTAAACATAATCGGAGGTGTGTAGTGTTTTAGATTATAAACTATATATTTTACGTGAGTTCATGTTGTTTTACTTTATACACTGTGAGTGTATAAAGCCAATTATCACGGCAGATTATTTATGTTCGCTGCTAACAAGCTAGCCGAATCAGTAGCACACACACTTTTCTAATGATGTATTTTTAAATTATGTCTGCGCGATCAGGTAACATCTCGTTTCTTTTTATTCGGGGAGGGTTTATTAATGAGAGTTTTGGATGATTTACTGTCTTAAAATGATATATCGCTGACGCGACCGGTAATAAGCCGAGATGCAGCTAACACACTAGCCGAGATACAGGCCACGTTGCTATTTATGTATTTTTAAATTATGTCAGCGCGATCAGGTAACATCTCGTTTCTTTTTATTCGGGGAGGGTTTATTAATGAGAGTTTTGGATGATTTACTGTCTTAAAATGATATATCGCTGACGCGACCGGTAATAAGCCGAGATAGCAGCTAACAAACATTAGCCGAGAGCCCGGAGCAAACACGTTGCTAATTATGTATTTTTAAATTATGTCTGCGCGATCAGGTAACATCTCGTTTCTTTTTATTCGGGGAGGGTTTATTAATGAGAGTTTTGGATGATTTACTGTCTTAAAATGATATATCGCTGACGCGACCGGTAATAAGCCGAGATAGCAGCTAACAAACATTAGCCGAGAGCCCGGAGCAAACACGTTGCTAATTATGTATTTTTAAATTATGTCTGCGCGATCAGGTAACATCTCGTTTCTTTTTATTCGGGGAGGGTTTATTAATGAGAGTTTTGGATGATTTACTGTCTTAAAATGATATATCGCTGACGCGACCGGTAATAAGCCGAGATGCAGCTAACACACTAGCCGAGATACAGGCCACGTTGCTATTTATGTATTTTTAAATTATGTCAGCGCGATCAGGTAACATCTCGTTTCTTTTTATTCGGGGAGGGTTTATTAATGAGAGTTTTGGATGATTTACTGTCTTAAAATGATATATCGCTGACGCGACCGGTAATAAGCCGAGATAGCAGCTAACAAACATTAGCCGAGAGCCCGGAGCAAACACGTTGCTAATTATGTATTTTTAAATTATGTCTGCGCGATCAGGTAACATCTCGTTTCTTTTTATTCGGGGAGGGTTTATTAATGAGAGTTTTGGATGATTTACTGTCTTAAAATGATATATCGCTGACGCGACCGGTAATAAGCCGAGATGCAGCTAACACACTAGCCGAGATACAGGCCACGTTGCTATTTATGTATTTTTAAATTATGTCAGCGCGATCAGGTAACATCTCGTTTCTTTTTATTCGGGGAGGGTTTATTAATGAGAGTTTTGGATGATTTACTGTCTTAAAATGATATATCGCTGACGCGACCGGTAATAAGCCGAGATAGCAGCTAACAAACATTAGCCGAGAGCCCGGAGCAAACACGTTGCTAATGATGTATTTTTAAATTATGTCTGCGCGATCAGGTAACATCTCGTTTCTTTTTATTCGGGGAGGGTTTATTAATGAGAGTTTTGGATGATTTACTGTCTTAAAATGATATATCGCTGACGCGACCGGTAATAAGCCGAGATAGCAGCTAACAAACATTAGCCGAGAGCCCGGAGCAAACACGTTGCTAATTATGTATTTTTAAATTATGTCTGCGCGATCAGGTAACATCTCGTTTCTTTTTATTCGGGGAGGGTTTATTAATGAGAGTTTTGGATGATTTACTGTCTTAAAATGATATATCGCTGACGCGACCGGTAATAAGCCGAGATGCAGCTAACACACTAGCCGAGATACAGGCCACGTTGCTATTTATGTATTTTTAAATTATGTCAGCGCGATCAGGTAACATCTTTTTTCTTTTTATTCGGGGAGGGTTTATTAATGAGAGTTTTGGATGATTTACTGTCTTAAAATGATATATCGCTGACGCGACCGGTAATAAGCCGAGATAGCAGCTAACAAACATTAGCCGAGAGCCCGGAGCAAACACGTTGCTAATTATGTATTTTTAAATTATGTCTGCGCGATCAGGTAACATCTCGTTTCTTTTTATTCGGGGAGGGTTTATTAATGAGAGTTTTGGAAGATATTACTGTCTTAAAATGATATATCGCTGATGCGACCGGTAATAAGCCGAGATAGCAGCTAACACACTAGCCGAGATACAGGCCACGTTGCTATTTATGTATTTTTAAATTATGTCAGCGCGATCAGGTAACATCTCGTTTCTTTTTATTCGGGGAGGGTTTATTAATGAGAGTTTTGGATGATTTACTGTCTTAAAATGATATATCGCTGACGCGACCGGTAATAAGCCGAGATAGCAGCTAACAAACATTAGCCGAGAGCCCGGAGCAAACACGTTGCTAATTATGTATTTTTAAATTATGTCTGCGCGATCAGGTAACATCTCGTTTCTTTTTATTCGGGGAGGGTTTATTAATGAGAGTTTTGGATGATTTACTGTCTTAAAATGATATATCGCTGACGCGACCGGTAATAAGCCGAGATGCAGCTAACACACTAGCCGAGATACAGGCCACGTTGCTATTTATGTATTTTTAAATTATGTCAGCGCGATCAGGTAACATCTCGTTTCTTTTTATTCGGGGAGGGTTTATTAATGAGAGTTTTGGATGATTTACTGTCTTAAAATGATATATCGCTGACGCGACCGGTAATAAGCCGAGATAGCAGCTAACAAACATTAGCCGAGAGCCCGGAGCAAACACGTTGCTAATTATGTATTTTTAAATTATGTCTGCGCGATCAGGTAACATCTCGTTTCTTTTTATTCGGGGAGGGTTTATTAATGAGAGTTTTGGAAGATTTACTGTCTTAAAATGATATATCGCTGACGCGACCGGTAATAAGCCGAGATGCAGCTAACACACTAGCCGAGATACAGGCCACGTTGCTATTTATGTATTTTTAAATTATGTCAGCGCGATCAGGTAACATCTCGTTTCTTTTTATTCGGGGAGGGTTTATTAATGAGAGTTTTGGATGATTTACTGTCTTAAAATGATATATCGCTGACGCGACCGGTAATAAGCCGAGATAGCAGCTAACAAACATTAGCCGAGAGCCCGGAGCAAACACGTTGCTATGTATGTATTTTTAAATTATGTCTGCGCCATCAGGTAACATCTCGTTTCTTTTTATTCGGGGAGGGTTTATTAATGAGAGTTTTGGAAGATTTACTGTCTTAAAATGATATATCTCAGACGTGACCGGTGTCAGGGACTCTTGTTAGCCAAGATAGCTTCTAAAAAAAATTAGCCGAGAGCCCGGAGCAAACACGTTGCTATGTATGTATTTTTAAATTATGTCTGCGCCATCAGGTAACATCTGTAATTTTTTTATTCAGGGAGTGTTTATTAATGAGAGTTTTGGAAGATTTACTGTCTCAAAATGATATCTCAGACGCGATAGGACATGCTCCGCCATTATTATTTAAATGCACGTTGGAGCGTGCCTTCCCGTTGTCACGTCAAGATGACGTTTTGCGGAAATGCGCAGATTTTTAGGGGCGTATCCCAGAGAAAAAAACTACCATAACTTGGAATAAAAATTTAATATATTTATAATTTATTATGCAAAAACGACCAGAGCTCAATGATATAAGATATATATGTTCTGACAAATATTCAAATTTACAAAATCATGTCACAATCTTTTTTAAAATATCATCCAAATGGGTCACTTTTATTTATTTTTATACAAACGTATTTTTGGCATATTTTCAAAATAAACATTTTGTAAGTCTTTATTTTAATTTTTATATTTTTTTGTACCGAACATAAACCGAACCGAGCCCTCCTTGAAACTGAACCAAACCTAAATGTGATTTTAGCGTACCGTTGTGGATGTTTTCATGCTGCAGAGTGACAAGGCAAGACCACACAGTGAAGTTCAGTATGTAAGAGTGTAAATTTTACATTACACAACCTATTAAACACTTTGTACAAAATATGTTCAGATTTAACAAAGACTAAACTTATGCAACCAGAAGTTACAACATATATTGTGGTGGACCACTAGGGGACTCTACTCACACCCAGAGGACCGGAGGTTTTACCAGATGTTTTATTGTGAAAGGGTTGATGTAAAAGGTGTGTTTTTGGTGCTTACCGCCAGAACTGTTGGAGTTGAGTAAAGTGAAGTTCTGCATCCCGTCTTCTGTGTCGTCTTTTCATCTCCTCCACAATATCTACATATAAAACACACGAAACAAAGCACAACTAACATTAAGCATTAACCTTAAATTCAACCATTAAGCTTACAATGTAATTAACACAGAAAATGGAGGATTTACTTGCTTTGTACAGATGAACATGTGGTACTTCCTGTTTATAACTGTCATATTCAGGTGCTCATAGGTTTCTAGCAACACCTAGATAAATACTGTAGTGACCAAAAGCAAACAGACTTCAAGACCAGGGAAAGTTAAACAGTGTTTACAAAAGTCAAACGGTGATATTGGTGAGGTGATGTTCCAGGGAGAAGCTGGAACCCTGGAGAGTAAGGAGCAATGTTAGAGCAGTGTTACCTTTTTATTATATTTCGGCTCGTTTGGCTGGTAACAAGCTCATATAGGTTCTGCTCTGCTAGAGGCAAAACAAGGAGGAGGCAGATGAAAGCTTGTCGAACTGTATTCCTCTTGATGGCAAGGTCAACAACGCATGAACTGCATAGCTAAAGCCTCTTCAGCTAACACACATCTTCTACCCGCCCCGCTCGTTGCTCTCTACCGCCCTCTCTAGGTAAAGGCTGGGCCTGTAACACTGCCCCCACTTTGGATGATGTTTAACATTACTCCAGCTAACATAACGGGTTAGAACAGATCCCCCAAAATCTAAGACATTTTGTCAATGATCTAATACAGACAGAGACTACAGTGCCACAAGACAATACACCTGTAGAAAAACAAGCCAAAGTCAACTAATAGGATTTTTTTTATATAATAATCCACTAGCGCATTACATTAGGAACTGAAACAGAAATGCTGAACTTTTTTTTTCCAACCACCTGAAATGGGTAGCGATCCGCTTACACCCAGATTCAGACCCATAAGGAAAAGAAAACCAAAAAAAAGTTAAATTTTGGGCATCTAGCCGTTGACCCACTAACCAAATCGGTCAGGGGGTCTGCGTCTCCTTTGTGGTCTTTGCTGAGGTCCTGCTCTTTGAAGGGCCGGCGGCCGCTGATCCTCCACAGAATCCTCGGTGTCCACTTCTTCCGGTAGAAACTCACAAGCTTCGTTCTGAATTTGATTGTCTCCATATGAAACTGAATGGGCAGGCAGAGACTGAGATGGGTCATCCATAGTTGATTCCTCCGTCTCCGAGAAGCCATCCCAGGGATTTAAAAGCCCATCATGATCCATATCCGAAGAAACATCGACCACGGGTGAAGACACCTCAACTGATGCTGGGCTATGAGTGTCTTGGAAAACCCAGCTATTGTCCAACGGGGTTCTGGTGTAATAAGGTTTGAGCTTATCATGATGAACCACTTTAGCTCGTGACCTTGGGCCCTTTTTGATGCAATAAACCAGGTCGTCCAATGTTCCCGTGACAAAATAGGGACCCTCGTAGGAAGGGAGGAACTTCCGTATTCTGTTTCTCATTCTCTTGGTGCTTTTAATCAGGAGCCAAACAGCTTCCCCAACCTTATACTGTACTGCAGTTTGTACATGTTTTTATAATACTGCCTTTTTGCTTGCTCGGAAGACCTACCTAGCCACTCCCTGGCCAGCTGATGGGAAAATTGTAACCTCTCTTTCTGTTGCATGACACACTGTGGAATGTTGGAATAGCCATTGTCAGGGAGGAGAACAGCAACAAGATCAATAGGCTCTGTTATCTCTCGACCAAACAGCATAATGTTAGGCGTGAATCCAGTAGAGCTGTGCTTGGTGGCCTGGTAAGCCATAAGTACATATGGAAGCATCAGATCCCACTCCCAGTGGCATCACTCTCCAGCGGTGGCCAGAATTTTCTTCAAAGTGGCATTAAACCGTTCCACTTGGCCGTCGATTGGGGACGAAATGGGGTAGTTTGTGTTTTTCGATGCCCAGCAGCTCACACATGTTATGGAAAACAGCAGATTCAAAATTGGTGCCCTGATCACCAGTGGTGGGCAATGCTAGTCCAAAAATTAGTTCCGCAATTTCTAAAGCGCTTTTTAAGTTATTTAGGTCCGCAATTTCAAAGGCGCCTATGTTTAAGGAAATCTAACGGAAGCTAATTTTATAGCACAAGTTCAATTCAACACTTGGTAGCCAGCAATAAGTTATGCAATATTTACACTACACTGCCAACTAACGGTGCATGAACTGCTATATACCTTCATCCTACCTATAACCGCGAATCGCTGGGGATGTCATTTCCTAAACCTTTCGCTCATGGTCTAAAAATTAAAAAGTTGTTGAATGTGTTGAGGATTGCTATTTCGGCTGCTTCTTTGTATTTTTCTTTTGTTTATTGTAGATTTTTCATTAAAAATGCATCGATAAAGTAATTTTAAAACAGTTTACTGGAAAACTGAAGCACTGCAATGCATTATGGGCACATGACGAAAGCAAAGCATGGAGTACAGGAAACATTAACCATTGCCTTCCTGCTACGTAAGCATACACAGTAGCATTGTGGAAAATGTCTGTAAAATCAGAATCATGACTGAAAGCAACAGGACGAATGGACATATACCTTCTCTCAATGATTGCTGTTAGTTAGGAGGGAAGTTGTAACATGGATCATGTGCATTGTGATTGATAACAGTTAAACTTTCCACTGTTCAAGACAATGAATAGATAATTAGTTATTAGCGGTACTGCATTTCAAATAGAAAAAGTGCAAATCCGCTTATGAATTATAAAAATATGTAAATCCGCTAAAGGGCAAAAAAATGGTTTAGGTCAGCAATTAGCAGATTTGCGCTTTAGCGGGCTGGTGCCCACCACTGCTGACCACTATGGAGTGAGTGTGGGGCTCCATATCTGCAAACCCATTCAGACACAATCTTCTCCGCCACAGTGGGAGCTTGCTTGTCAGACAGGGGATAAGCTTCCACCCACTTACTGAAATAGTCCTGCACCACTACTATATAGCGGTTATGTCTCTCAGTTTCATTTAATGGTCCCATTAGGTCAACTGCTACCCTTTCCATGTGGGCACCAACCCGCACAGTTCCCATGGCTGCTTGGGGCATTTTCCTTGACCGAGCCTTGGCTGAACAGCTGATGCAGGTGCGGCACCACAGACAGGGCCGGATTTATGCAGGGGCTTACAGGGGCTTGAGCCCGGGCCCCCGAAATTTTAGGGGCCCCCAGAGCCTCTGGACCCGCCCCCTAAGTTTTTTTTGTGCACGGATAGTCTCAAACACGTTGTCTCACAAAGGAGAAAACTGTTCTTGTTAGGTTTTATGTAAAACTGGATGATTTTATCTTTTATTCGCTTCAGCGCGGCCGGTCCCCTCCCGCTGCCGGCGGGGGAGGGAGGGGGTGTGTGCGGCCGGTCCCCTCCCGCTGCCGGCGGGGGAGGGGGGGTGCGCGCAGCCGGTCCCCCACCCACCGCTGGTGATAAGGAAGAGAAAGTGGAGGTGGAGGTGAATGGAGAAATAAAAAGTGCAGGAACGGAGGCAAAGGAGCTGGTGTA
>JBBPBX010106175.1:0-11478 GCA_038048925.1 Garcialebias charrua | reverse complement strand
CTGGACGACTGAGAATCTTCACCAGCATATATTTGAAAGTGTTTTTTGACCACATTATTTTACTGATGACAGTAAAAAGTGCTGTCTAACTTAGGTTAAATATAATCATTGCTACTGTAATCAGTACTTTAACAACAGTTATCAGTTTTATTTAGCTAATTTTTATTGTACTATACATTTTCTGCATTCGAAGTTGAATTATATAATCATGCAGCTGCACTTTACAGTTTACAACAAAAATAAATACCAATTCAAAACAGTAACTGCAAAATTAACTGTTTCAGTTTTATAGATGTATTTAGATCACAGAATGTTAGAAAAACAAATTTTAATATGTCATTATCACAGTTTCCCAGAAGCATATCTTTACTTTTATTGACTCTTTGTTCATGAGTTTAATTCAAAGCTCAAACACAGTCAGTTCAGAGTGAAAAGCAGTTAATCATCAGTTTTTTTGTTTTTTTTTATAAAGCACACATTTACAAACAAATGCACTTTGTTAAAAATAAAGTTTTTGTTAGTTATTGTGATTCTCTAATTTATACTGAGGATAAATAAGTTTTGGGATGCTTGGTTTCTAAGTTACATGCGGTTATAGATTATGGTACTGTCATTTCTTTAATGTGTGCATTTAGCAGAGCAAGACTTCACATTTTAAACAATTTTAAACATTCCAGTATCTAAAGTATGTGTGCACTGAACACTGCAGCCTTTACAGCGTTGGAGTGTGTGTTGGCAACTGACGGCTGCTATCAGTCAACCAGGAGTTGACTCATCCAGACCATAAATATGTGTTATGACTAGAAACTGGACTGGAAGCTGGAAGTTGAAGCCACAATCTTTCCATTTTGAATAACAGGAGAATGGCTGCTTTGTCCATTTTTATTCATGTTGAAGGGCCAGACAGACCAGGCAGACTGGTACATTCATCAGTTTCAAGATTTTGGCATTTGCATACAACGACCTGACATTTTTTTTTCAGTTAAAGTTGCTTTATAAACCTGAAAACAAAAAAAGTGGACCCGGTTTGGGCTGCACGGTGGAGCAGTTGGTAGAGCTGCCGTCTCTCAAGGAGAAGGTTTTCAGATCGAATCCCAACTGAGGGACCATCATTCAGGGTGTAGTGTTCTCTCTGTGCATGCGTGGGTTTTCTCCAGGTACTCCAGTTTCCTCCCACAGACCAAAAACATGCATGTTAGGCTGATCTGGTAACTCTAAATTGTCCCTAGGTGTGAGTGAATGGTTGTTTGTCTCATTTGTCTCTATGTGTCCCTGTGATGGACTGGAGATCTGTCCAGGGTGCCTCTCACACAGTGATGGCTGGACATGGACATAAGTGACCCCCATGACCCAAAAAGGAAGAAGCAGGTAACATATGGATGGGTGGATGGATGGATGGATGGATGGAACCAATTTGGTCATTAGCACAACCTGGAGGAATATTTTTGCCTCTTTCACTATAACTGATGTCACATAAGGAAATGATTTGAAGGAGCATCACTTCCCAAAAATCACCAAACTATCCCTTTAATAGTAGCATCTATTTCCACCATGATAAAAGTTCTGGAAGTGACAGCCAGTGCTGAACATGCACTTTACTTCAGGCTGTCAATCAACAAACTGATGGAGCACGATTATTGTGTGCAAAACATGCATTTGAAGCTAAATGCAAAGGACAGCGAGGCCACAGGGGATGATGGGAGGAGGAGGAAGAGGAGGATGGAGGATGGAGGCGCACGGTTTGGGTTCGGGCACAAATGCAGCGGTGAAGCCGATCCCAGCTGCTGTCATGGGGGGGTTAGAGAAATAGAAATCTATTCCCGTCCAGCCCCTCTGTTGGCCAGTCACGTGTCCTGTGGGAGCTTTGGTTTGGGGACCACGTCAGTTTCAGCCAGGAAGGAGGGAGCGCGCCGCTTTTGCGCGCAGCAGATTTGGAAAGCAACATCCTGGAGACGCGTTGATGGTTCAAATCAACAAGATCTGCCCTTTTTGTTGTTTTGGGGCGTTGCCATAGCACCCTCCACAGTCTGCGCGTGTTTGCGCGTGCATACGCACACACACAAGTCACCGCCTGCTCCCAAAACTTCTCCGCTCCTGAACCGTTATCTTCGCAGCAGCTCTCGTTCCTGACAGCTTTTTCCACATCCAGAACCGAACCGAGGTAGGCTGTTCCTCTTTTACCCTGTGTGTGCTTGTCTCTCTCTCTGTGTGTGTGTGTGTGTGTGTGTGTGCGCGCACAATAAGAGCCGAGGTGACCAGATGATAGTTTAATAACGCGGCGCGCAGCTGCACGGAGTTATCAGCCAGATCATTGTGATGCGCAAAAATGGTTTGAAACGTGCAGCTTCCAAAAAATGTGACTCATTCCAACGTCAGATTTGGTTGCATTCAGGAGTAATCAGTCATTTATTGATAAAACTCTTCAGATTTGGTGATTTGCATATGAAATCCACTACATTAGGAGTATTTTTGCGTTTTTCCTTTACTTGCCCTGCACTCAGCACTGCTGTCATGCTGGTTTAACCTGAGCTGACTCTCACAAAGTGTCAAAGTTATAAATGGATGTTACTTTTGCACAACAGAGGAGATGGTCCAGTGTGATCTTAAATGTCATTCATCAGTGGGAATCCAAACATCCCATGGGGGCTGTGGCATCAGTTTGGTTGAGGCGGTGCTGGTGGGGACAGAGGAAAGAAAAAAACGACTCGGCCTCTGGAAAGCAGAGTGTCAAATGTCAGCTCCTTATCAATAATGCATCCTCTCAAAACAATGCAAAGGCAGGAAAGTGGAGTCCAGTGGCTGCTGGTCTCTTTTACGCATTTAAATTATTTGTTAACTAAACTAACAACAAAACTCCAGGGTGATCTGGCTCATTCTTGCAGTGGAAGGAACATGATGTTATACTGTATACTGTACTGTAAGTCCAGCACTTTGTGTGGACTTGTTCCTGTTTAAAGTGCTTTATAAATAAAATGGTATGGTATGGTATGGTATGTATTTAATAAAATGGTTTCACCATCTTATAAAGACATGATTTATGGCCCCACTCTTTTTTAGCTCTCTTGTTAGTGGATGATCAAAGTGCTTAATGGGGCAGGTCTCTGTGCACGGGGCCTGACACTGAAACAAGGCTGCTGGCTGTGGATCCGTCTGACACCCTCATTCATCAAGCACCTAGAGTGATGCACTTCTTCATTCTATCTACGTCTTTCTCTTATTTTCAGTCTCCCTCACGAAACTCCCGCTTCTCCCCCTCGGTTGGTAATTATTGAGAGACATGATAATGATGACAAGAGCAGTGGCTTTTATTCAGTGGGGAAGAGGGGGTGTCAGTGTGTGCACGCTGGGATGATTATAGTTGTGACACAGGGTTGGATATAGCCTGGCCCTCGCCATTCCTGCACAGCTCCGCTCAATTCTCATTTCCCTTCAGCAAAGTGAAGGACAGGGTCTGGTTCAACCAGGCTAGGTTGGATAGAGAATTGGAAATCATTGCAGCAGCAGCTAAGATTCCCAGAATAGTTCAGTCTTGTACCTGCTTGGCTTTGTGTGTCTAGTTCTAGTGTGAAACTCCCTTCTTGAACAAATCAGATAAATGGCACACTTTTTTTTTGTTTTGTTTGTTTTTGTTGTTGAATAAAACCAAAGAAGAATCAAGGAATTTAAGCCAATATCTATAAGGGAGAATCCAAAATGTCTCAAAATGTCTGTGGGGGGTTTCCATCTTTGCTTAATTGCAGAAGCTCACATGATAGTCTTGTTGCATGAGTTTAAGGCCAATGAAGGAAAAAAATATCTCTCAAAATAGTCACAAAATAACCATGGGTGTATTGAACCTGTCATGAACCCATCGCAGAGTCAGAGTCAGAGTTTCTTTCTTTGTCATTCGTACCACATGTGGAACATGTGGTGGAACGAGATTGTGTACACAGGGTCCCAGTTACATCCAACAATAAAATAAAATAATAAAAAAGTAATACGATTTCAGATATGAACTAAGAAAAACATCAACTAAAAATAGGCTAAGCACTAAAAGCATAAAAAAACTGTACGCAGAACAGCAGCCCCAACATGAGTCTGTGAGAGCAGATGAGCACGAATGAGCACAGCAACATGAAACAGATCAGCAGCAACATGATGTGATATTTCACAGTGATTATTCTGGTTAGAGATTCATGAGTCTAACAGCCTCAGGGTAGAAGCTGTTCCTCAGTCTAGTGGTTCTACACTTAATGCTCCTCAACCTCCTTCCTGAGGGGAGTGGTGCAAAGTGTGTGTGCTGGGTGAGTGGGGTCCTTCATGATGCAGGTGGCTCTCTTCCTGCATCTGGAGGTGTAAATGTCTGTGATGGTGGGGAGACTGACTCCAACATCTTCTGTGCAGCCTTCACCACTCTCTGCAGAGCTTTCCTCTCTGCAGCTGTGCAGCCTCCATGCCACACGTTGATGCTGGAGCACAGGATGCTCTCCACTGCACACCTGTAGAAGGAGGTGAGGACTGGGCTACTCAGACCAGCTCGTCTCAGCCGTCTGAGGAAGTAGAGTCTCTGATGAGCTTTCTTGATCAGGCTGGTGGTGTTGTTGCTCCAGTTGAGGTTGTCATGGGTGCACAGACTTGTAGCTGGAGACCACTTCCACCGCAGATCCTCCTATGTTGGTGTGTGTGTGTTTGTTCCTTCTGAAGTCCACAATCATCTCCTTCATCTTCCTCACATTGATGTGAAGGTTATTCTCTTTGCACCAGCTCTCCAGGTGTTCCACCTCTTGCCTGTAGCTGGACTCATTGTTGTTTGTGATGCATCCCACCACAGCTGTATCATCTGCAAACTTTACAATATGACAGCCTGGATGGGTAGCTGCACAATCATATGTGAGCAGAGTGAACAGGAGAGGGCTCAACACACATCCCTGAGGAGAGCCAGTGCTGAGGGTTATGGTGGAGGGGGAGAAGTTGTGGGTCCTCACTGACTGTGGTCTGTTTGTTAAGAAGTCAAGGAACCAGGTACAACTGGAGGGTCTTAGTCCTAGTGTGAGTACCGTAGTTTGTCCATCAGGGTTTGGGGGATCATGGTGTTGAAGGCAGACGTGAAGCCAAGAGCATATGGACGTAAGAGTCCTTCTGCTCCAGGTGGGTGAGAGCAGTGTGGACCACAGAGGAGATAGCATCCTCTGTTGATCGATTCGGTCTCAATTTACGGTTGGGCGGCCATGGCGTGGTTGTAATGGCAGTCGTCCCCCGATCGGAAGGTTGGAGGTTCGAATCCCGGTTCCCCACACCATGTGTCGTTGTGTCCCTGGGCAAGACACTTAACCCCAAGTTGCTCCCGGTAGGACTGGCAGCGCCTTGCATGGCAGACCACCACTACCGGTGTATGAATGTGTGTATGAATGGGTGGATGGTTGGTATTGTAAAGCGCTTTGGGGCCCCTCATAGGGGGCTGGAAAGCGCTATATAAATAAGCTTCATTTACCATTCACCAATTTTGTTTATCTTATTCTTTAGCATGGTGGTGCAGTTGGTAGAGCTACCGCTTCTCAGTGAGAAGGTCGCTGGATCAAATCCTGGCCGGAGGGTCTTTCTGGGTGGAGTTTACATGTTCTGTCTGTGCATGTGTGAGTTTTCTTAAGGTTTTGCAGTTTCCTCCAAAAATGTGCATATTAGGCTGATTGGTAACATTAAATTGTCCCTAGGTATGTGTGAGCATGTGAATGGTTGTTTGTCTCATTTGTCTCTATCCCTGTGATGGACGTGATGTGTCCAGGGTGTCCCCGCCTCTCGCATAGTGACTTCTGGATATGGGTACCAATGACCCCAGTGACCCTAAAGGAATAAGTGGATAAAGATAATGGATAGATAAATCCTAATCACAGTTTTCATGAGCATATGGTGATAGTTCGTATAGTTTTAATAAACTGAAACAGCATCTACAAAGTAGGTAACTCCTGCTTCCCATAAGCTAAAATAATAATAATAATAAAAAATATATGTTTATATACGCTATGGTTACATTTTCTTGTCAAGACCATTCTGAATGTGTACATCCTCTTAGGCTGATTCATTTTTTAAGTTGTGTATGGATCTGTCTAGACCACTGGACTGAGGAACAGCTTATACCCTGAAGCTGTTAGACTCATAAATCCCTAACCAGGATAATCACTGTAAGGAAGAAAAAAAATAACTGTAATGTCACTTTAATTAGTGATGACTTATCTGTGCTGCTGATGCTGCTGATTACATTATTCATACTGCTGAACTCATGCTGCTGACTGTCTCACCTTCATACCCATCTATTCACCACAGACTCATGTTCAGGCGGCTGTTACGCCATATTGTTTTACATTTAGCGTATATAATAAATGAATAAATAAAGTGTTATGTGGTCATCACTGTATGTTCCCATACAAAGATAAAATTGTCTCTTAGCGTATATAATAAATGAATAAATAAAGTGTTATGTGGTCATCACTGTATGTTCCCATACAAAGATAAAATTGTCTCTCTGCATTTAACCCCTCACACCTGGGATACACAGGTGGAGCAGTGGGCAGCTAAGCTGCCTGGGGAGCAATTCAGGATTAGGTGTCCTGCTCAGAGACACCACAAGACGTGCAATGACCGGGGATTGAACCCAAGACCTTTTGGTCCCAAGTTGGCTGCTATGCCCCTACACCATCTCGGTCCCATCTTAGATCTTTTAACATACTGTTTAGCATTGGTTTAGGCTATGGTCCTCCTTGATCATGTGAGCAGCTGGTTTCAGGCTGTCATCAGCCAACTGGTTGTGTAACACTGTGAGAGGGTGCTATTTATAAGACTGAGCTGAACCCAGCACCTCAGACTGAGGAAGTCTTTCGGACGAAAGACGAAACGTTTCTACAATTTTTTGCTTTGTTTTGTTTTTTTGTTTTTTGAATGTCCAGAGGACCAGACTTAGCTTTTTTAGAATAATAATAATAATAATAATAATAATAATAATTTTATTTAAAAGCGCCTTTCATGACACCCAAGGACACTTAACAAACCAACACAGTGAGAGCAAACATTATCAGCGACAAATTGAAATATAAAATACATAAAGGATATAAAATGGAAAATAAAAATACATTTAGTAAAGTTAATGATAAGCTAGTCTAAAGAGATGGGTTTTCAGGGCAGTCTTGACAAACCTCCCATTAAAAAAATAAAAAGAAAAATTTGAAATATTTTATATTTAAGCCAATTTACGCAGTTTCCTGCAGTTTCCGGTTTAGCTGCGGAGGCTACAGCTTGCCCTGTATTCTCTAAAAAAGCTAACCCCAAAATTACACCACACGCGTTACGGCTCCGCCCCGCTCCGGTCCGACCTCCGCAGCAAATACGCACCCATTATAATCAATGACAGAGTTTACACTGGCTCCGCACGGCGGCGGCGAGCAGCGGCGAGCGGACGGCAGTCCGTCAAAATTAGAAATTTTTCTATTTCTGCCGGACGCCGGAGCTGTGCCGGAGTCAACTTTTGAAGATTACGTCGCACCAACAGGAAAAGGAACGAGCACAACTTCCGTATTTACAAAATAAAATCACCACGGGCGGACTAATCCTAGCTCTATACGGATTTATTTGTACAAAAATGCTGTCAAACTATCATTTATGACTATTCTATGACTAAACTATTATATTTATGACTATGACTACGCCTACAAACGCAATACAAGAAATAAATAAATAAAAAAGTATTTTATTCTGAAATGTAAACATCACTTCCTGTTGCTCAAACCATGTAGCTCATTTACGAGAGAAGATCAAGGCAGCAGTCTCTCTACAGTTGTTCTCCTTCTTCCACCGAATGAATTGTTTTGTTCTGACTTACTTATTTATCACTTGATTTATCGCGCGATCTCGCACGTGTCTCGGAGCGGCGCATCCAGGCGGACCTGAGCGGAGCGGAGGCAGTGGGCTTTGGACTCGCTCAGCTGCGACCTGCGGACCGGAGCGGGGCGGAGCCGCGTGTGGTGTAATTTTGGGGTAAGACTGGTCCTCTGGACATAAAAAAAAAAAACTTATTGGAGCAAGCTGGACAGGCAGCAGCTGTGGAAAAGTAGCTGTTGTATGGACGGCGGTTTTACAATGTAAACGAATGCAGAATCCGGAGGAGGGAGGGAGTAACGGAGGAATGGCTTCACCAGCAGTCCAAAGTAGGAAATCTTTTTTCCCTTCATTACGGCTCTGAAATGTATGTGTTTTTTGATAATTATGTAGGGTACTGTGTTAGGCTAAGTGCTTTGTAAAATACAGTACTGTATGTATAAGGTGCAGTTTGGATGTATGATTCGAGTTACGTTGAAATTCGAGTTACGATATACGTAGGAATGTAGCGTAGGAACGGATCTCTGTCATAACTCGAGGACTACCTGTACATAATTTTGTTCCACCTCATGTACCACATGTGATACTAAATGGACTTCAAACTGGGGTCATGTCCGGGTTTTTTTAAAATAAAATTTTAATTTATCACATTTGGAATACTTCTAACAAACATTTAATATATTTAAATAAATAAATAAATAAATGATGTAATCATGTTTTGCTTGTATTTTATTAGAAAACATTCAGCTGTTGAATCACTGAAAAAATCGAATTTGTATTTATTAATAGGCTATTCTCCCTATGCATGCATGCATGGGTTTTCTCTACTTTGGTTTTTTTCCCCACAGACTTAAACACATGCATGTTAGGTTAATTGGCAACTCCAAATTGTCTTTGGATGTTAGTTTGAACATGAGTGGTTGTCTGTCTTTATGTATGTTGACCGGTGGTGGATTTGTCAAAGGCCTCCCACCTAGTGGCTGCTGGAGACAGGCACCAGCTGCCTTCAACTCTGGATAGGAGCAAGCAGGTTTAGCAAGTGGATGGATGTGTATTAATAATATTCTTATCCTTATGTATATAAGTATGTCCTTTATGTCAATGCCTGCTGACAAATGTTGCAAACTAATTTCCCTACGGGGACAAATAAATCTATATCTATCTATCTATCTATCATCTATCTATCTATCTATCTATCTATCTATCTATCTATCTATCTATCTATCTATCTATCTATCTATCTATCTATCTATCTATCTATCTATCTATCTATCATCTATCTATCTATCTATCTATCTATCTATCTATCTATCTATCTATCTATCTATCTATCTATCTATCTATCTATCTATCTATCTATCTATCTATCTATCTATCTTATTCTTATCCTTCTGTCCCTTCATTTCTTTCTTAGAGTATTTCTACTTTAGAAGACTCCAAATCTTTATAGCTGCATATCAATCATATCATATCATATTCTAAGCTTTTCCATAGTGCTTTATCTCATCTAGTTCCACTGCATCATTCATTTTATCTATCTAATTATGTTGTAAGGGGTTATGAGGAGGTCAATATTAATACTGACCTCTTTACCTTAATTAATTTACTTATTCAGATTAAATAGTAAATTCACGGATTCTGTTCTTTTTCAGTTTACCCAATATTTCTGTGATCTTTATGATGGATAAATACACAAAGCCATTAAGTGACAAAGACGTTACACTTGATTGACATGATTTCACTTTCTTTCAATTTAAAACGTCAGCACACTTAAATTCAACACAACAGACTTCAATATTGGATGTTAACATATTTAGTCTGTGGGCTCTTCAGCTTAATTATAGTTTCCAGCTTAGATAGAGAGGGGAAAGAGTAGGAGGAAAGATTTAAGAAGAATTGGGAGGTTAAGAGAGGAAGTTTATCTTGCATTTATGAAACCAGATGACACTCTTCCGTACGCGTCCAGCTAAGATATCATCACACCTCCAGCAAGCAAACAGCTGCTCCTTTACCTTAAGACGTCCGCCTTGGTTCTGGCAAAGAGCTGTGGTCAGCCTTGGACTGACGAGTCGTCGGTCCCGCAAGTCCAAGCTGGACTCCAGACGTGTTTACCTTGTCGGTGTCGGTGATACTCGCTTTCGTCGGCAGAAGCCGTGACAGTCGTGGTTTCTTGGCTCAAGATAATTTATTCCAGGAAGGAATAACAAAGTTTTTGAGCTTACGCTCGGAGTGGACCCATAACAACATGTTATCAGTCCCAGCTGGATGACGAGTCCTTAGCGCGTGACTGTTGGTCATTCAGCTCTTTGGAAAGTTCACATCATCTTTCGAAGCTCCCAGAAACTCTGAGGAACCTACTGGTTCCTTCCAAACTCTGCAGACTCTTGCAGACTCTTGCAGACTCTTGCAGACTCTCAAGTGTGTCAGCAAAACTTAGGACTAGTACTTAAGGAAGGACCAGTCGAGGAGTTCACTTGTCTTATCAGGACCCAAGGTTACAGCCAGCAGCAGAGGGAAATGTTTAGGAACAGACAGAGAAAGCTGGAGCCTTGTTCATGAAAAACAACGGATTAACCTGTCTTCTGATGTTCTAAACAAAACCGTCTGGTCTATGTGACCCGAGATTTCACCTTTCACACAGCAGTGAACACAGTTTAACTCTTACAGAATAACACAGCTTAAAAGCACACATCATGAAAATGACAAAAGTTATTCTTTTGATCACATCAGCCTAAAATCAAAGATAGAAATAGTCTCTTATTGGTGACTATGTTATCAGATTATAGCTAAATGAATGATTTTGTAGTAAATGTCTTGCTTTACTGAGAGGTCAGTAAAGGTCATCACTGGACAGTTCAAAAACCTTAATTTGACCCTGGGTAGGTCCACTACATCTCCCCCCTTTTGGAAGCCATCGCCAGTCCTTGGGGATGGGGTCCAACACGAAAGGAAACCTTGAACTGTCTTTGATCTTGAAGTAATCCAGCAAGTGGAAAAGAAAAATCAAAAATTATAATCCCATAAAGTTTTTGGAAATTCCATACTGTTCGGAGGTAATCCCATTGCGAAAAGCTTTTAATCCTTTGGAAAACAAAGTCTGTTAACTCTTGGAAAACAAAGTCTGTGATCCCTTGGAAAGCAAAGTCTTATAATCCACAGCGGTAATTCCACAACGATTAGTTTTGTTGATTGATCAGCAACAATTGTTTTCATAATCAGCATGTAGAGGGGATCCCTCGATTGACGCAGAGGAGGCGACCCTTGGATGAAGGTTGAAGACCAAGCGTTGGAGCTGCAGGTCCCCACATCGAAGGTTGTTGGCTGGTTGGTTTCCAGTCAGTGCCACTCTGGTTCTATGTGTCATGCAATTATGTGGTTTTTTAAGGTGGGCTTATGATTGGGATTTTACATTAAGCCTTACCTATATGCACCTGGTATGTAAGCTATCATGGTTTAGATCAGCTACAATTACCAATTAAGGGGTGGATCAATTCTGTAAAATTAGATATAGGGATCTATACCTATAAAATTTTGGAGGGCTTCTGTAACGAAGGCCTCTAATTCCAAACTATTCCTCCATTCATTACTTAGTTTAGGTTAAACTAAAATAGAAAAATGAAATATAGTTTGATC
>JBBPBX010106172.1:0-11479 GCA_038048925.1 Garcialebias charrua | reverse complement strand
CTCCAAAGTTCATCAATAACCCCAACACCAAAACAATAATCACAATCCACAAACCACTCCATCAAGACACAAGAGGGTAAATGTAATCAGCCCTTCAACCCCATCCTTGGAGAGCTCTGCCTGACCCCTCATCAACTCCACAGGTATCTGGACTCGGCCAAATACATGTGAACCCTCTCATCCGGCATAGAACTGCGTCCGTGACTCCAAAATCAACCCTCTAGATCAACATCCAAACACACCAATCACATCCCAAACTGACCCCATTATCAATCAACTAATCTATCTAAGAATAAAACCCATGCCAGTATCTATACCAGCCTAATCTACGAAATCATAATATAATCATCACTGCGACGCCATCATCCCACCTCAAAACAAAAATGAAACATGAAACACACCGGAAAACAACAAGACATCATAGAATTAATGTGATTATCCCAAAAGCAACACCTCTCCATTCCATCACCAAACATCCCCCGCCACTACAGGTATCTGTTCTCCGCCAAATACAGGTGAGTTTGTGCGGCAGGCGATGGCCTGCACCCCGCCTGCACCAGGGGAAACGCCGTCCCATAATCCTCCCTCTCCCTGGAAGCAATCATCTTCGAGATCTTCGCCCGTGCACAAGGCGTCACACACCCCATAAATAGGCAGAACAGAACCAGAATCGCTAGTGGCAAGGCCAAGAGCTTGACCAACACCTGAGGCCATGACCCTCTCGTGAACCAAGACAGTGCATGCCACAGCCCTGTGTGCGCCTCCTCCGTCTGATGCTCCTGAAGCTCTCTCAGATGGCGCAGGGCCGCTGTCACCCTGACCTGCGGATCTGCAACAGACGCATCAGGTATAAAGGTACAGCAGGTGTTATTATCAATCATCTCACACACTCCATTAACAGATGCCTTAAACAAATCCAGCAGCAATCTATGATGTAAAGACACAACATACATGGCCCACCGCTCTGCAGAGGTGGTCCCTAACGCCTGCACCGACTCATAAATGAACATCCCAAATTGGTAATCTAAAGATTCCATGTGCAACAGGTGGTCCCCGACCTTCGATCCCGGGAAGAAGCTACGCTTCCATTCCACTGGGACCTCTGAACCCCAAGAAGACTCGAGCTGACTGACGTCAGCAGTCTTTGACCGTCCCACATAGTGAGAACCGTTACTCAAAGACACCAGGTACGACCCCTCTGTAACCGCAACTGGTGCACAGCACCCAGTCCAGTTCACTGGCAAGGTCAGTAATACTTGATGTCCACACAGCCAGGCCAAGGCCTCAACCGGATACGTTCCATTGCTGCTAGGCACACTCCTGAACTCCCTGCCCGGATGGTACACCGCTCGGCACCTCTCCTCAGGGAGTGACCCCACTACCACCTGATGTGAGTCCTGATGATGGACGCGGTGCACACAAACAGGAAACTGTCCACTGGATGGCCATTCTACAAATTGAGCTAACACCATCGGGTGTGATAATGTACTCAATTTGCACCACTTAGGCTGACATTGCAGGTGCTCCATGTAAAATCCTCTGGAGCTCATCTGCAGAACACAAAATGACAACATCCGGTCAAGAGGTTTAATCGTCAATGGCAGCTGTGATTCCTCAACAGGAAGTGGGGTGCAGATGTAAGACTCAGACCTGTGGCGGCTTCTGGCCAAGAACTGCGCATACCTGTACCAAGAGTTCCTCTGAAAGACTTCAGAAAAATTCATCGATAGATGACCCTCCTCCTGTACCTGCGTCCATGCCCCCTGCCTGAGGACATCTCTCTTGCCCCTCTGATGAGGTACGGGATGACAGCTTGGATGACCTGGTATCACACAGAAATACTCCAACAACAGAATGATGGAAACGATAATCAATGACCCCACACCTGCAGCCACCATTAGCCTCTTCTGCCCCTCAGCCATGCTCGATCTAGTTTGAAATCCTCTACAGTGTCAAACTTTGAACCTTGAAATGTGATGAAACACAACAGAAACACAAATTACCCCCTTCTCAGTTAAATCTGCAGAACCTGAAAAGGTAAATACACATGAAAAGCAGTAATGAAACCCAACCATCAAACGCATGCACAGTTTACAAAATCTTCTTTTTCCCGCTTTCTTTTCTTATTTACATAGGAAATCACTGGAACCACACCTGTAAAAAACACATCCTCAAAATGAATAAATCACTCTCCCATTGAATTTATGATTTAAACACTGAAATTGAAAAATTTGACTCCAAACCCATGAAAGTTAGACCTGGTAATGAATTGAAATATGTGTTGTCTTGTTGATTTCTAAATCTAGATATAAGTAAGTCTAATTGATAAAAGTTAAAAGTTAGAGTGTAGCAGCAAATTGTTGACAACTTAAACCAACTCTAAGATAAGAAATAGTCACTAATTTAATATTAAAGGTGAAATCTAATCTCTAATCCTAAGTGTGTGACCTTTAAAATGTGTGATTTAAAATTTAAAGTTTGAAATATTGATGATTCAATAATGCAAAATAGAAACACCTGTAAAGTTTAAAACACTGTGTCAGTCTTTTCTGAATCGATTTAACCCTCTGCTTTCTGTTCTCCTCAGAATTTTGCTGAAAGCTGCATTCTTCAGAGGCCACCACTCTTTTCCTTGGGCTGCAGATTTGCTGATGATTAATGCCAGGTGGGTTGTGTTCAATACCCCGTTCCCCTGGCGTGCAAACACTGCCCCTAACCCAAAAGTGAATGGTCGACCCCCTCTTTTATGCTCCTCTTGATGTGGCCTGCCTTGTTAAGTTGCAATCATGCAACTGGCTCTTCTCTCTCTTTCTCTCAGGGCAACAAGGTGGACAGGCCTGGCACCAGGGGGAACTGTTTCCCTTTCGTTCTGGTGTCCTTGCAAACGCAAGCACAAAGATGCTCTCCAGGAAGACAGGTGTTTTCAGGATGCTTCACCACTCGAACCAGGACACCACACGAACAGATGACTTCCACGGCAGAGGAAGTGAAACGGTGCAAAGATGAGACCCACACCTTCCTCGAACCCGATCTCAAGGATGAAGATGCAGGACAGCCCACCGCTCTTGTGGACCACTCCCTCCAGGTGCAAAACCAACCCTCTCAGCTGTGCAGCCCCGACAGAGCTGCCTCACTCGATGTGATGACCTTTGAGACACCTTTTCCGGACCCCTCTCTGGCTGTGGCTCTCCCTCTCTGGCGAGGAGCTAGTGATGTGCGCCTCGACAGCTCAGCTGTGCGCACCCCCCTTTGGCTCAGGTCACTCTCTTCTAGAGGCCCTGAGAAGCACCCCAGGTGTCAGTGGACCTTCCGGCCTCGTTCAGGCTTAGCCCTCTCAGGTGTAACGGATTCAAAGGTCTGTAGATGGAAGCTGGACAAACAACTATTAGTCTCTCAAAATACATTATATGCGACATTACAACAACCCTTATCCCCTATCTACAGATGACCTCAGCCCTAACGGCCATTTTGTAAAGCCCCAAATCAATTAATTTTAGTCTGTGCACAGATTACAGACAATTTTTCAAAAGTATACTAACATGTTGAGGCCTAAAATATTTCTAACATTCCCTAGATTTGCATTGCTAAAATGTGTACCATTATCTGATCTAATTTTTACAGGAAAACCATGACATGTAATGTAATAATTTATTAAAAAGTTTTAGGACCGGTTTGTTGTCTTCCCTTCTAATTTTTTCTTTTTATGCCCCTAGTCAGCCGGTGAGCGCGGCACACCAACCATAAATTTCTGAACCCTTTTTACCGGTTCGAGCATGTCTGTACAACCAATTATTATCTCATGACCCGGTGCCATCACGGTCGAAAATTTCCTTGTTCGCGCGACCTCCTCGTCTGTTGAACCTCACGCAATGAACGCACGGCGCAATGTTCTGATCAGAGAATGTAAATGTGTGTGTGTCACCAGCTGAAATCCCCTTCAGCTGGTGTGCTCCACACGCGCGAGTTGCTGCTCCTCAAAATCTTCTTCTCTTCCATCTTCTGGTTCAGGATCCGCCCCTTGTTAACAGTAAGCTATAGAGGCCTCATCTCATCTCCTGGCCCTCTCTTCTTCTGGTGTGACCATCACCATCTGACTTCAATTGATGTATCCCGATGCTCTTCTTCCTTCCAATTCAGCTTGACAGTTCCATTCCTGATGTTTATTTATGGTCTGTGTGTTGGTTTTGTCAAAGCTGTGATACCATATCGCACGTCTGCTTCCTTTGCCTCCCTTTGCTGTCCAAAAACCCTCTCTTTTCCACTGAACGAGCTTAGTTAATGCTGCACCCAAAGTTCACACAGAGCCCTGCCTCCGCCCTCTGCGCTGACTGTGTTCCTCTTGCCGCTTCAAACCTACTCTCGTGTCAAAACACTGCTCTGTCTGAAGCCCATTACCAAACCAGCACTATCACTGCTCCGCTTTTTTGTCCATGGAAACCACTGTCCTCACCGACCACCCCGTGCGCCTTCTGTGTTTTTCATAATTTTATTTTATTTTATCCTGCAAATTTGTTCTCTCCCTGTCATCAGCTTGTGCTCTCCTTATCTCTGAAAGCCTAGTCTTACTTAATTGATCTTATCTGCACTGATTAACGATCCAATTCCTGCGGCATAGCTATAATCCTAAATTTTAACGAATCTGTTGTGCACACCAGACTCCCAGAAACGCGTTCCCTCAAGGAGAACTGCCGTTATTTATCTAACCTTTAACACCCAATATGAATAATTGTGGTGACACCAATTTTACCTGTGAAAATATTCACAAACTCATTTTGCTGTGGCCCTCGGGATGAGAGCCTTGTTATTTTGTTTAAGAGCCTTCTGGAACCGGGAGGAGCAGGCAGGCAGAGCTCCAAATCAGTATTAACCTAATAATTATGTGACCTGCGGCGGCCTGTTCTATGTGTCATCATTAAATAATGCACTTTACGTTTGGACCCTGAGACTGAGGCCCCAGTGTGACCCCACCGATTCAAATGGGAGGCCGACGCCTTCACGGGTTGCTGGAATGAGTGACTCCTGACAGCTGTTCCACATGCTCATGCTCTGGTCGTGTGAGCTTGTCCATTGTCCAGCTTAGGTCAGCTTCAGTGCCCCGCCACTTCTTTCTGGTGGCTTTCTCTGCAGGATGCCCCAAGTCCTGACTTCACTTGATTTCACGTTGTGTTTGCTGACTTTGACATCTGTTTGTGTCCTGGACTGTTCTTTTGTTCAGGTCGTTGCCTTGAACTATGGCTGAGGAAGTTCATGGACATTCTGGTGTTTGAATGACAGTTCTTTGGTTTTTCTCCCTTAAACTGTCCTTGTCTTGTGTCCATTCATGAGTGAGAGGTCTTGCTCTCGCTTTCTGGCAGCTGTCGCTCTCAGAGTCAAAATGAACCATGTAGACGTCAGCTTTATGCATTCAAATCCAATCGAGCCACCACTGTTACCCCAATCCCCTGGCAAACGCAAAAGTATCATGCATTTTGGTTGAATCCTAGCTCGTGGCAAATTACAATTATGTGTTCTGTAAGAAAATAGGTCTGTCTGTCTGATGCTCCCCTTCCCGCACTGCGTGCTGTCATGCTGTAGGCTGAAAAAGAAATGCGAGTAATTTGTCTAATAATAACGCCAATAATATCACTATATGAAAACTCAACAGTGAAATCTTCTCGGCATTTGTCTCCCAGAGCACATCTCTTTGGATCTGGTCGGCACAATGTTTTTCCTTTCCCTAATCTAAAGTCAAAAGCAAAAAATTTTACAAAAAGTTCTGACCAGAAATTGAAAATGAATTTAACCTTGACCCCAGACTGTCTAATCCAATCTGACTGTCCAATCTACATGTCATTGTTGATTTTTTTTTTTTAACTTTATTTACCCAACCGAGGTCTGTCTGCTTGTTTTGTATATAATGTATATAGAAATCTGTCATATCCTGTTGGTTTTGAAATGTCAACATCTGTTTACTGTGATTGTAGTTTTCTTTATTTTCCTTTGATAAGTGCAAATGCCTATTGCCAATGTGACGTGTGCTGCTGACCACTTGACCAGGTCACCCTTGTAAACTAGATCTCTGTCTCAACGGGCTCTCCCTGGTTAAATAAAGGTGATTGATTAATTGATTGATTGTTGATTTTTCTCTAGAACTCTCGTGTTCATCTAATTGATGCTCTGAAACTTCTCAAAGTAAGCTTTTCGCTCTGTGGCTGATTTCTAGATAATTTTCACCTCACCTGCCTGATCGTCTCTCTGGTATTTCCACAACCTCTGAGTGGCCTTCCTGCACCTCTCTTCCAATATGAACCTTTTCATATCATTCCACATTTTTCTGGCTTTTTCCCTCCTTCAGTTTCTGCAATTTGCTTCAACCTCCTGTAGGTGGCGCTGTTTGACTGCTCTTCTTCCTGCCACCTGCTGCTCTGAATTTTCTTTAAATTGAACAGTTCTATGTGTGGCCTAATTTCTGTCCAGTGTCCGCAATTAAGAACAATTCTTCTAGAAGGTCAATCTGTTCTAGCTGTTCATCATAATTATTAATTAATTGTTTATAGTCTGCAACCGTTTTACAATGAGCTATCTCCGTTCCAATTCCATAGAACTTTTTGTTTCTTGTTTAAATCTGGTTAGGACTCAATTAGCTAAAATTCCTGTTGATCCGTCTGCTTTCTCAACAATTTTTGATGCAGGTTCGCTCCAATTGTTATCCCTCTCTGTCTTCACCGTTGGTAAAAATCTGATATTTGCTCGGATCCTAAGCAATAGCTCAAAAAAGTTTCCTTGTTCCTGCATTTTTTATTCTTAGTTTTTATTTTGCATGTGTGCTATAATTGCCACTCAAAACATTCACCCAAAATCTTTATTTCCCAAGCATCCACAGATGAGCTGTGCATGAGAACTACAGGGCCAAGCCTGTGGAACATCAGACTTGCCCCACTGTTCTACAACAGCGCCCTCTGTCAGTCATGCAAAATATAGCAGCACCATTCACCACTGGAAAAAGAAAACTTCACTTCACACTCACTTCACTCTCTCTGAGTCGACACAAACAATTAATGACAAAAACACAGAAAATGGACATATATATATATACAAAGACACCCCCTTTGACATTAATTGACACGTACAGACAAAAGAAACGAGGACAAATAATTGGGATCCCTTCCCCCCAAAATAATGAGTCACATTAAAAAATTTAAAGAAATGCGACGCAAAGTATTATAAAACAAATTAAACACAGGCCCAAGTGTCAGCAATACGCTCCCGTACACAACCCTCTGCGGTTGCTGTCAAGTGGTAGCCATACGCTACCGTACACAACCCTCTGCGGTTGCCTTCAAGCGGCAGCTATACGCTTCCGTATTCAACCCTCTGCGGTTGCTCTCAAGCGGCAGCAATACGCCTCCGTATTCAACCCTCTGCGGTTGCTTCATCTCTTTTTTTTCTTTACTACAGACCTCTTTCGGTCACCGCTCCCAGTGTGAGTCCACTGCACTAATCCGCAAGTTTAGCGGAAGGCACTCTGGGAGCTGTAGTTTTCACCTCAGCGTGAACTTCCGGCGACCCCCCCACGCCGCCAGACTTCGGCCGCGTCCGAACCTTGAAACAAGCGGCAGTCGTTTTTTCTACTCATGTGCGGGCATGAAACAAGTCGAACGACCTCTTCCAGCTACTCAAAGGATCGAACGCTCCGGAACCACTTTTCTAAACAAGACAGTGAAACAGGTCTCCGTGGCTCCCACTAGTCACGCGGACGAATGGATCCACCCCACGCAAACAAGCGGCCACAACCTGCCCCCACGGCCCGAATAGAAAACGTTTATCCCCCAAAAGTAAGTAATCAAAGCCTCAATGTTCGAGCACCTCATGATTAAATGAAACCCGAACCACACACACACAACGACACACACGAAGGAAAAACCACGAGCACGCGCCCCCCCCCCTTCACGAGCACGCGCCTCGGCCCGACACCGAGCTGCCGGGACCGTCTCGCACACACACACACACAAGCGTCTGTTCAAACTGAAACCTGTGTCGTCAGAACAAGCCAAATACGTATATTTAACTTTAAAGTTGTAGTATGTAGCTTTTTTTATAAACATATTTCTTCTCTCAGTCACTATTTTTTAACAGAGTGATGTTAAACAGGTAATCTTTGAGAAATACTATATTCCTCTGGCGTCTCCCGGTGGTTAAAATAGCATTTATAAAAACCAGAGCGGGCCGTGTTTGACCAGCCAATAAAAACAGAGTTATTTTCATGAACGAGCTTCCCCCGCCCTCCCCCCGCCTCTCCCAGCTGCAGCGCGCAGCAGCCGGGCACGCTCCCGTCTCAAACAGTAGCTGTTTCAAGATGGCGGAGGTGGCGAGAGCTTCGAGTGCTCAGGATTGCCAAGCGATGCAGAGTTAGCAACTTTCCTGCTTGAAAAGTAAGTGTCTTTGCTTGAATCATGTGATAGCGCAAATGCCATGAAATTATCTACAACAGGCTAAAACCGTTTTCCGGCCTACAGCTGACGTGATGCTAATGGCAGCAGCTAACTCATTCAACCTCAGTATTGTTTTGATACGTACATTTAGTTATCCTAACTTATTGTATTGTGGATCAGCAAGCAGATATGATGAAAGTACTGTAACTGTGCTGTCTGTGTAAGAGATGCATGATCACAACAACTAGCAATTAGCATATTGTCTGCAGATCATTTGGTGTTCATAATCTAAAAGTCTGTTAGTTGTACTACACAATATATGTTGTTGATGCATACATCTCAACCTCTTTGGACGTTTACCTGTATAAAGGGCCTCAAAAATTATTAATTTTTGGAATAAAATCTGTAAAACTTGCGGTGGGGTGGACGAGTTTGCTGCGGACATGAGCATGCAGTGAAGCAGGATGAAAGGAGAGCATAAAAAGTTCAAATTTTACTTCTAGCAGCAGAACAGGATGGAAGATGGCTGTTTGATGCTATTTTTTAAATCATCCTACATGCTTTGATATGTTAGATAAATTTGTCATTGTGTGATAAATGTGTTGAAAAGAATATCTGATTATTGTTTGAACTACATTATATGTTTTTATGCAGAGATGATGACTTTGGGGAAGGTCTCAGAAGTGAATTTGGGGAGACTCCCATTCAGGTTTTGGAAACAAGGTAAGTAAGGGGAAACTGTATTTATGTCAAGATTATTTTATGGTTTGCACTGCAACTAATATAACTGTGATCATAATATTATTACACAATTTTAAAATGTAGATGGTAAGGTTGTATGTCTAATATTGTTTATGAAATGTATTTCCACCAGATATTACGGTAGGCAGAAACAAAAACCAAAGTTTAATAGTTGTTTTTATATAATCCATCCATCCATCCATCCATTTTCTTCCTCTTATCCGGGGTCGGGTCGCGGGGGTAGCAGCCTAAGTAGGGAGGCCCAGTCTTCCCTCTCCCCAGCCACTTGGAGCAGCTCCTCTGGGGGAATCCCAAGGCGTTCCCTGGCCAGCCGAGAAACATAGTCCCTCCAGCGTGTCCTGGGTCTTCCTCTGGGTCTCCTCCCGGTGGGACATGCCCGGAACACCTCACCAGGGAGGCGTCCAGGAGGCATCCTAACCAGATGCCCGAGCCACCTCAACTGGCTCCTCTCGATGTGGAGAAGCAGCGGCTCTACTCCGAGTCCCTCCCGGATGACTGAGCTTCTCACCCTATCTCTAAGGGAGAGTCCAGACACCCTGCGGAGAAAACTCATTTCAGCCGCTTGTATCCGAGATCTTGTTCTTTCGGTCACAACCCAAAGCTCATGACCATAGATGAGGGTGGGAACGTAGATCGATCGGTAAATTGAGAGCTTTGCCTTTTGACTCAGCTCTCTCTTCACCACGACAGACCGGTACAGCGCCCGCTTCACTGCGGACGCTGCACCTATCCGCCTATCAATCTCACGCTCCAGTTTTTATATAATGTATTTCTTTATTGTTATGGCTTTTCTGTGCTGCAATTTTAGTGGACATAAAATTAGAATAATACAGATGCACAATATTGACAATAAATATCTTTGAAGCTTTTTTTTTTTTTTCTAACCACGTCACAGAAAATGTACAACTTTATAAATTTAAGAATTTTTAAAAAGATGACTTAATTAAAATTCTGTGTTCATGTATAACATACACTTGCACTGAACGTACGTATTTTAGTGCGTGTTAAAAATATGATTTTGTCTATACTTTCGAGTTAGTCTCATTAACTTTTATTGAGAGAATTTATTGTACTGGTTCCCAAGTACATGTTTCTTTATTTCATGATCAAACTTGATTATTGTTGCTTTAATAAAATATGTAATGTGTTTCCTCAGTATCAATGTTAGTTTGTTTTTTACGTTTATATTTTTTTTGTTTCAGTATGTCTTCGCTAGACATTCACGACGACAATGATGAAAGTGACTTGTTATTGCATGTTCTCTCCGTGCATGCGTGGGTTTTCTCCGGGTTCTCCGGTTTCCTCCCACAGTCCAAAAACATGCATGTTAGACTGATTGGTAACTCTAAATTGACCCTGGGTGTGAGTGAGACAGGTCTCTCTTGTAAATGAGTCCCCGTGGCTCAACGAGGCTAGCCTGTATAAATAAAGGTTGAATGAATGAATGTTCTTCTTCCCCAGGTTGTCAGCGCTGTCCTGTTGATGATGATGGTGGTGGTGGTCCCACAGACAGCAGCAAAGCCACACAGGAAGTCCTTTGAAGGTTTAGCAGAAGAAACGGTCCCTCTGCGTTTGGACCCAAACAATTTAGTTCCCAGCCTAAAAGTCAGTTCTTTGGCCAGCGACTCCATCTCACCGTGGACCTACAAGTGAGGCTTCAGCTCCTCAGTGTGTTGTCCTTCATGAAGCTCAGAGTCCTGTTAACAGTTTTTTGTCTCCTCTCTGTCCTCAGCATCTCCAGGGATGACAACATGTTCCCTCATGCGCTGTCGCAGGCTCACTGTTTGCTCAAAACCTGCCTGGACCACCAAGGACTGGAGGACGGGGGCCTGGAGTCCCGTCCCATTCTGCATCAGGTGCTGGTTCTGAGGCGAGTCAAGACGCCAGGGCCAGGCACAGCTACCACTACCGCCTGGAGTCCAAACTCATCTCAGTGGGTTGCACCTGCGTGAGACCGAAGGTGATCAACCAGCACTGAGGACTGACCCATGGAGACCAGATGAAGACCATCTCCACGTGGGGTGTCCTCCAAAGATCTGTGGCAGGGTGTGGCCTTGGGGCAATTTCAATCCCAAAAATCCTCAATTAAAAGAAAAGAACTTTTAAACGAGTTGATGAAGTTTATCAATGAACCTTAATTTTTTTATTTATATATACTGTATATATATATATAGTCATTCATTCATTCAACCTTTATTTAGTCAGGTAAATCTCATTGAGCCTCGAGGGCTCATTTACAAAAGTGACCTGCTACTAACTAAAGAATGATGAACAGCAATGGTAGAATTTCTGTTCATCATTCTACA
>JBBPBX010106171.1:0-11479 GCA_038048925.1 Garcialebias charrua | reverse complement strand
TGCATAGGCACAAACAACAGTCAGAGCCCGTCCCCCCACACGTAGGCGAAGGGAGGCTACCCTCTCGTTCACCGGGGTGAACCCCAACGTACAGGCACCAAGATGGGGGGCAACCAGTATGCCCACTCCTGCTCGGCGCCTCTCACCAGGGGCAACTCCAGAGTGGAAGAGTGTCCAACCCCTCTCAAGGAAACTGGTTCCAGAGCCAGAGCCATGCGTTGAGGTGAGTCCGACTATTTCTAGTCGGAACCTCTCAACCTCACACACTAGCTCAGGCTCCTTCCCCACCAGAGAGGTGACATTCCATGTCCCAATGGCCAGCTTCTGTAGCCGAGGATCAGACCGCCAGGGTCCCCGCCCTCGGCCGCCACCCATCTCACATTGCACCCGACCCCTTTGGCCCCTCCCACAGGTGGTGAGCCCATGGGAAGGGGGACCCACGTCTCCTCTTCGGGCTGTGCCCGGCCGAGCTCCATGGGTAAAAGCCCGGCCACCAGGCGCTCGCCAGCGTGCCCCACCTCCGGGCCTGGCTCCAGAGTGGGGCCCCGGTGACCCGCGTCCGGGCGAGGGAAAACTTAGTCCATTAATTGTACTCATCATAGGGGTTTTTGGGCTGCGCTTTGTCAGATCCCTCACCTAGGACCTGTCTGCCTTGGGTGACCCTTCTAGGGGCATGAAGCCCCTGACAGCATAGCTCCTAGGATCATTGAGACACTCAAACCCCTCCACCACGGTAAGGTGGCAGCCCAGGGAGGGACCAAACAGGTTTTGTTAAAAACCGACAAGGAGCAGACAATATTCGGAGGTTGTTTCACATTATTGATATTGCTAAAAGAAAGAGGCACCCCCTGGCAATACTTTCTATGGATGCTGAGAAAGCGTTTGACAGAATTGAACTTGATTTTCTTTTTGAAACCCTGAGAGCTATGAATTTTGGTGAAACCTTTATTAGATATATAAGAACACTCTTTAACAACCCTAGGTCACAGATTTTGACTAATGGGGTTTTGTCAGACGCCTTCTTGCTTTCCCGAGGCTGTAGACAGGGATGCCCAAGTTCTCCTAGTCTATTTTCCATTGCTATAGAACCATTAGCGATTGCTATCCGCTCTGATTTATCCATCACAGGAATGAGGGTAGGTATAGAAGAACATAAACTTGCGCTATATGCGGACGATTTATTGGTATTTATAACTCAGCCTTCTATATCCTTTCCATCTTTACTGGCATGCCTTGGGTCATACAGCAGAGTTTCAGGCTACAAAATTAATTATTCCAAGAGTGAAGCGTTTCCACTCAATATGACAGAACAGGAGACACAATTACTACCTGGTTCATTTAAATGGTGCACGGACGGTTTTACATACCTTGGTATTAATATTAGTTCCTCGTATGATCAAATTTACCAAAAGAATTACACATCATTAATTAATAAAACTAAAGCAGAGTTGGAACGATGGATGGATCTCCCACTATCTTTAATTGGCAGAGTTAATTCAATCAAAATGTCTATACTACCTAAATTTATTTACTTATTTCAATGTATCCCCTTAAAAGTTCCAATGACATTTTTTAAGAAATTAGATAAAGCACTATCTCTATTTTTATGGCAAAAAAAGGTCCCAAGAGTTAAGCTTCTTACGTTACAGGCTCCTTATGCTAAAGGCGGATTGAATCTTCCAAATTTTAGAATATATTATTTAACCACCCAGCTCCGTATTCTATGGATGTGGACTTATTCGAATGGCAACGATATGAGGTGGCTCTCTATAGAACAACAAGAATTAAAATCTGTATCATTGGCAATTATTCCATTCTTGGGTTCAAAAAAGCAGCTGACTAAAATTACATCAAATCCTTTAATTTTAGCTACCTACGATGCATGGCTTCAGTTACATACTCTATTAAAACTAAACACACGATTTTTGGTTAACATGCCACTTAAAGGTAACCCTAATATTCCTAAACCTATAGCAGATGGTATACTACAAACTTGGAATAGAAAAGGCATTAGAACAGTCAGCAACCTCTATATTAATAATGTCTTTGCCAGTTTCAGTCAATTGTCTGATTGCTACGACATACATAGGCACAATCACTTCAAATATTTTCAGATTAGACATTGGATTAAGAGCCTAACATTAGAGATATTTCCGAATAAACCAGATGAAACTCCGCTGGAAACATGCTTATTAGACCCCAAACGTACCAATACAAAAGGACTTGTTTCTTGTGTTTATAAAACTGTTATTGACCATTTACCAGCTTATGAGAAGTACTCAAATAAATCAAAATGGGAATCGGATTTAAATTGTAAATATGATGACAAAAACTGGAATACATTACTAAATTCATCCCAAACAATATTACGATCAACAAAACACAGGCAAACTCAATTTAATATTTTTCACCGCATATATTATACCCCATATAAATTGAATAAAATGAATGCCAATATCACTGACAAATGCCAGAGATGTGGTACAACTGTAGGTGATCTTCTTCATATGCTTTGGAATTGTGTACATTTGCAAAACTACTGGAATAATGTAATTCTGACAACTTCAACAGTTTGTGGACTTTCTTTAGATGTTGACCCCAGGATTTGGATACTTGGCGATGTTATGTCCTTGAATATATATCCCTGCAAGAAATACTTTGTTTTGTTAGCATCATCTGCTGCAAAAAAGTGTATTCTTAAGAATTGGAAATCTGTAGAACCACCAAACCAAAAACATTGGATCAACGAACTGTTATCATATTGCACTCCTGAAAAAATTCTACATTCTACACGTGGGACATTAACCAAGTTTGACCGGATATGGACACCCTTCCTGGACATTCTAACCAGATTAGATCTGGGAGAGTGATGAGTATCAATGTAATTGTTTTATGTTAATCCTTTTAAACGTTTCTGTTGTATTCTTCTCTTTTAACTCTGACCTTTCAAAAAAAAAAGTTTAATTCTAAAATGTAACTATTATTGCCTATGTTACTACATTGAGAGAGTGGGTGGGATGGGTGTTTATTTATTTATTTTTATCTTTTCTTACTTGTATTTTATTTTATTTTTCTTCTCATTTTTTTTTCTTTTCTTTCTAAAAAAAGGGAAAAACATAATATTGTACAATGGATGTAAATTTTATACAGTTGTACATTCTGAATAAATATATATATATATACAAAAAGTATATACATTAAACTGTACTAAATCTAAATTTGAGAGAGTGATAAAATCCATCCCTCCTGCTTTGATTCAGATGATTAGAGGTATAATTACATACTACAATGTTAATCCTACAAAACCCAAAACCTAATACACTTTTATTATTTCATTTTATGATTATGTTTATTAAATGTTGTGTTTTAGTGTTGGTGTAACTTCATACTTTTATACTACTATGCAAAAACTACTATGCAAAAACTCAGGACAGTATTACACTTTTATTTCATTTTATGCTTGTTTATTAAATGTTTGTGTTTTAGTGTTTAAATGGTTACTGTTGCACCGAGGGACTGAGAGAAATGCAATTTCAATCCTGTGTATGTAATAATAATAATAATAATGTCTTTTCCTGTCATCTGCGTATGTTCCCATACACAGACGAAATTTGTCTCTGCATTTAACCCAACCACCTACCAGGTGGTGCAGTGAGCAGCCCGAAAGCGCCCGGGGAGCTGGAGAAATAGGTGTGCACTCATAGACACCCCAAGCTGGGTAGTGGCCGGGACGCAAACCCGCGACCTTCGGATCCGTAGTCAAAAGCCCTGCCACTAGACCATGTCCTGTACATATTGCAGTTTTGACAAGTTGACTTTGACTTTATTAATAAATGGTTGTGATTTCATAGACAAAAAATGTATTAAATTCATAAGAAATACTTTGACCTCAATACTCTGCCCCTGTACTTTGAAAAGAAAACATGTTTAAAAATAATTCCTCTCAAAAAATAATCAGAACCAAATACCTTTCCTGCCCACTCCCACAAAAAAAACTAAAGAAATTCATTTCAAAATTATGTATGAAATCTACCATTGCAATGATTTGTTACAGAATAAATTTAATATAGAAAACACTTGTACATTTTGTAATTCAGATATTGAGACAGAACATTTTAACTGTAATATCACCGTTTTTTGGAAAGAGTCATAGAGTCAGAGAGTCAGAGAGTCTTTGTCATTTGCACCGCATGTAGTACATGTGATGAAATGAGATTATCAAAGTCAAAGTCAACTTTATTGTCAGAACTGCAATATGTACAGGACATACACAGGATTGAAATTGCATTTCTCTCAGTCCCTCGGTGCAACAGTAACCATTTAAACACTAAAACACTGAAACATATAATAAACATAAGCATAAAATAGTAAAAGTGTAACACTGTCCTGAGTTTTTGCATAGTGGTACAAAAGTATGAAAATTTACACCAACACTAAAACTAAAACTAAAACACTAAACATTTAATGAACATAATACTGTCCTGAGTTTTTGCATACTAGTATAAAAAAGTATAAAAAGTATAACTATAAAATAAACTAAAGGTTCTAGCATTGACATTTGCAAAGTGGCAAAGCAGCATATGAGTTAATGTACACAGTATATGTATGAGGTAGTAGTTGATGTTGGTATAGAGGCAAAAGTGGCATATGCAGTAAGGCACATTGGGCATCCTTAAATAAGGCTGGTCAGAGAATACTGTATATGTATCAGCAGTGGTGTAGATATAAAAGTAGTGTAAATGTAAACAGTAGTAATAAATGTAAACAGTAGTAATAAATGTAAACATTGAATGTAAGCAGTAGTATGTAAACAGAGAATGTAAACAGTAGTATGACTATAGGCAGTGATGTAATACAAACATTAGTGCAAATATGAGAAGTAGTGCAAACTGAATGAGCACATGACCGAGAGTTTAGTGAATAACCCGTTTGATGACACAGAGTCTAGTGTTAAAATCTTTGTGTTGTGTGGTAATGTGTGAGAAAGTTTTTTGTGTTAAGGCAGTTCAAATGGGAGGGGAGGCAGAGCAGGCAGAGTGTTTAGCATCCTGACTGCCTGATGAACAGAGCTGTCTCTCAGTCTGCTGGTTCGAGCCTGGAGACTCCTCAGTCTCCTCCCTGATGGCAGCAGTCTGAAGCAGCTGTGTAGTGGGTGTGTGGGATCACCTGCCATGCAGAGGGCTTTCCGAGTGAGGCGTTTGCTGTGTAAGTCCTGCAGTGAGGGGAAGGAGGTGCCGACGATCTTCTCAGCTGCTCTCACGATGCGCTGGAGGCTCTTGCGGCAGGATGCAGTACATGCACCAAACCACACAGTGATGCAGCTGGTCAGGACACTTTCTATGGCACCTCTGTAGAAGGTGCACATGATGGGGGTTGAAGCTCCAGCCCTTTTCAGCTTGCGGAGAAAGTAGAGACGCTGGTGAGCCTTCTTGGCCAGTGATGCAGTGTTCCTGCTCCAGGACAGGTCCTTTGAGACATGCACTCCCAGGAACTTGGTGCTGTCTACTCTCTCCACTGCGGTGCTGTTGATGGTCAGAGGGGCATGTTGGGCATCCCTCTTCCTGAAGTCCACAACAATCTCCTTTGTCTTCTCCACGTTGAGAGTGAGATTGTTGTGTCCGCACCACAAGGCCAGGCGGCTCACCTCGTTCCTGTAGTCCGTCTCATCGTTGTTGCTGATGAGACCTACCACTGTTGTGTCGTCCGCAAACTTGATGAAGTGGTTGGAGCTGTACGATGGTGTGCAGTCGTGTGTTAGCAGGGTGAATAGAAGGGGGCTCAGCACACATCCTTGTGGGGCCCCTGTGTTCAATGTGATGGTGCTAGATGTGTTACTCCCGACCCGTACTGTCTGTGGTCTCCCGGTCAGGAAGTCTAGCAGCCAGTTACACATTGAGGTGTTCAGCCCCAGACTGTCCAGTTTAAGGATGAGCTGTTGGGGGATGATGGTGTTGAATGCCGAGCTGAAGTCGATGAACAGCATTCTAACATAAGAGTCCTTCGTGTCCAGATGTGTGAGAGCTGTGTGGAGGGCAGAGGAGATGGCATCGTCGGTTGAGCGATTAGGTCGGTATGCAAATTGGAAGGGATCCAGGGAGGCAGGGAGGACAGATGTGATGCTTTTCATGACTAGCCGTTCAAAGCACTTCATCAGGATGGGGGTGAGTGCTACTGGGCGATAGTCATTGAGGCATGCGGGCGTTGCCTTCTTTGGGACAGGGATGATGGTGGTGGCTTTGAAACAGGTGGGGACGATGGCCTGGCTCAGTGAGATGTTAAAGATGTCCGTGAAGACCACTGCGAGTTCTCCTGCACAGTCCTTCAGCACACGACCAGGTATGTACACAGACTCGATTAATGAGATAAGAGTTCTCCCGTTAATTAAATTTGGTCTGCCAACAGGAAGTGAAGCTTTATATTATGGTAACCTAATCATTTTTTTTACAAAAACAAAAATTTACAAAAAAGTGGTTGCTTTAAAATTTCTCTCTGGTTCCATTTTTTTTAAATGGAATACATTTAAGAATGTACTTAAAGTCGCAAAAATTCCTAAAGCACAAACCTTAGCTTATCCTAAATTTTCTTTACATTTGTCACTAACGTTTATTCTATGTTCCTCAAATCTTATTTAGAATGTATTGATTATTTTATCAAATATCGTCAGTTCTTGTATGCCTTTTTATAGGTTTTTTTAGATTTGCTTTATTCAATAAAGAAAATAACTTCCGATTGTCGTTTTCTTATTTGTGGGTTTCTCCCTTATAGTTTAATGGCGGATTGCAAAATACCACCACCTACTGAGCAAGAGTGTGTAGCTCATGGCATCCTTTTATTCCAGTATTCCATTTTTAATATTGATTTTTGTAAATATTTAAACAGCGATAAAATTAGAAACGCATCATCACCTTCAGTTCTAATATTCCTCTACGCCAGACTCTCCCGTCTTTTGACTTTTTCCCCTTCAATCTCTCCCCATCATCTGTGCATTTTATGCACTCTCATCAGTATATATTCTACACTTTCTGTATCCCACATTCCTCACATCTACAGTTATTCCTTTCCACCCTCTCGTGTGCTGCTGGCACCCAACAAAACTGTATCAACTGTATCAATTTCTACCTTTTTTTTTTTAGACATAGCCCCCCCTGGTTGACATTTCACCGGCCGCCACTGCTTTAAGGTATAGGGTGAACATACATGCTTAGAGCTATGCCTGCAGACTTCTGTGCATGCAAAGACTAGACAATTTTGCATTTTAAATGTTTATTGCAACAATGATTGAAAAAGTTTTTTTTCCTCCCTTTCAGAGGTTTGGGTTAGAAATCTTGCCCATGAAAAGTATGCTCTCGGTACGTCGTTCAATAACCATCAATATGAAAGGACTATTAAACTTCAGAGCTGGCTTCAGGCAAGCAGAATCAAACACAACTCTTCCTGTAGCAGCGGCAGCAGTGTCTCCAGCCTCGTCAACATCCAGGGCAGCTTGGTGCACAACCTACCACCACAACAAGAGTGAGCTCAGATATGGACAGAATGAAAAAAGGAGAAATTTCAAATATGACTTTCCTTTCGTACCTCTGATGTCATGTCAAGTTGTTCATTTTTAGAAATACCACTCAGATTGGCATGATCAAGCGGATCTGTCGTTCCCATTTCCTTCAGCACATCATTCAGGTTGTAGGAAGTCTTGATGGAAAACTTGGGAATATAAATGCCACAATCCCTAAAAAAAAAAAAAAAATTAAATTCAAGACAAATTTAGTAAAAAGAGCAAGTTTTAGCCAACCTTAAGAGCAATATGCATGCGATTACCTAGACTCTGTCACGTTCAACCATTCAGTAACATGAGTGGTACTGATCATGTTCTCCAGAGTGGTCATATTATCAGGCATCAACAGCAGCATGGAGAAGAAGTTGCTGAAGGGAAGGTGGACGACAAATGTGCTGATTTCTCCATCAAAAGTATAAAAGTGCTTTTCTACTTTCATCATCTGAACTGGAACCTGGAAAATAAGGCAACTGCAGATCATGTACAAGTACTACAATTTACAAGATGGTATACATGTTAAGCACAATGCAATTCCAAACCTTATTATTTTCATCCACGTTGAATTCATCCAACTTTGTCAGAGCAGGATCAAATCCAATTGGCCACTTTCCTGTTTGACAGTGAGCAGAAACCAACTTATTGGTGACAAACAAAAAATAATAAACACACACACCTCATTAGTGTCTTTACCTTTGTAGTAAATGTAGTTGAAGAGATACAAGACTGTGCTTGAATTCAAGGCGTCTACCAGCTTGTTGATCCTTCCACTGGTCTTATCTGAAACATACTTATTGATGGCATAGACAGAATCTGTGGCTTTGGTGAAATCGACACTGAAGACCTTCACGAAGGGAAAATTCTTTAAGACATCCAGGAACTCGGGCTGAGGCTCAAAGTGGATGTCAAAGAACACAGCAGTACCTGAAGTGATGGCTTGTGCCTCTTCACTTTTAACAATTCTACAAAAGGCTTCTTCTACATCACTTTGGGACAGTTGGAAGTTGTTGAACCCCAGAACATTGAAAATCTGTTGAGAGGTCTCTTCTCGTGCCCCTACACACATAGAGGCTAAGATCCCAGATACAGCAATAGGTGAGAAGAAGATGTTTTTGCCTTGGGAGTCAGAGAGTCCTGATAAATTCCTGTACAGACGGAAAGCAAACTCTTTGTTGGCTGATAACACCATTGCTAATCCATTGTCGAAGCGGTCCACTGTGGTGTTTTGGACATGGCATGGATCATGAGCACCTCTTCCCACACAGATCACTGCTGCCAAGATCCAGAGAACCACTGCTGCACGAATCATGGTGATCTGAAACAACAATGCATAAAGGCAGGGTTTATTATGGTTAAATTGCAGTTGTCACAGCAATACTCAAGAAATAGTAAAATCCTTAGTGTATTGGTTTCTTCCTTTAAAAAAAAGTGCAAGTATGACAAATTTATCTCAAGTTACTTGATAGTTCAAAAGTGCTGGGTTACACACACAGTTTACAATTTAGATATCAAAACCAGATTTGCTTCAACACATCTAGTCAAAAACTGTGCACCAAATAATAAAATAAAAAAGACTTTAAGATGATGACACCTTAAATCTGTTCAAGCTTTGTGGTAGCCCAATTCTTGAAACCCTCTTATTAACATCAAAAATTCATTCATTCACACAAAACACATATTTTAGAATAAATCCAAACTTCTTACCATAAATCAGGCCAAACATGCAGAGCTGATGAAGTGATGAGGAAACAGGACCTTACTTATAAAAACACTGTGTTCAGCCAACCAGACACAGGTGAAAAACATCAAGACAATCAAAAGAAGAACAGCAAAAAGGAGGGAGACTGAGAAAAGAAGATTGTATACTGTGGTTGACAAATTAATTTTTTTTATTTTGTAAATTTATTCATTTCTAAGTTAAAAGAACGCAAAAAATACTATTTACAACACCACATAATAAAAAAATCAAACAGTATATGGAATGAAAGGAAGCAGAAGAAGATATAATCTTATTATGTCTGTCCCTTCTTTAACAAAGTTAATTTAAACAAACACAGTAATAAAAAAAACACTACACAATAAGTCACTCATTATACTTTACCATACATAAAATTTTGATACCAACCATTTTATATACAGTATATGTTTCCAGAAACCTAATTTTAATCATTTTCATAAACAAAGTCATTGATTTTGTAGCTTTAATATCATTTTCTAAACCATTCCACAGACTTATTCCATAAATTAAAGTAGACCTACTCTTTAAACTAGTTCTATGCTGTGGCATAACAAAAATATCTGTACCTTTAAGATTGTAAGTACTTTTCCTTTTTACAAAAAACGTTTGAATATTTGAGGGCAATTTGAAGTTTTGAGCTTTGTACAATATTAAAAGAATATTATAGTCAACTAAATCATAAAATTTCAGTAGTTTCAATTTGCAAAACAAAACATTTGACGGATGGTAATAATGTTTTCTATATAATAATGTTATCTGAAATAAACTGCCCCCAACCCCACAATAATGTGCACACATTATTTTTTCTAAAAGTCCTTAACTGTTACAAGGGGGGAACAGATTATTTCAGCCAGTTGAAATAATCTGTTCCCCCCCACAACATGGGAATTACTTATTTTTTTCTAAAAGTCCTAAACTATACTCAGTCCTCTCATCATGGACGACACATCCTGTGATATACTGTTTTTGCTGGATCGCTTTTTCTTTCATCCCTTTAAAGAATTGTAAAAAAAAAAAAGATTATTAGAATCTGCTCACCTGTTATAAAATTATGTTTTTTTTTTGTTGTTTCCAGGGTAAAGTCAGACAAATAATTGCTTAATAGTTCATCACTGTACTTTTTTCTTCTCTGTACTTCTATCAAAACATTTACATTTTGACCGATTGTATAATGGTTAGCAATTTAAAAAAAACGTATATTATGTATTTGTATTTTGATAGATAAATGTATAGTAATTAATATGTTGTACTTTTATGTTTTTAAATTTAATTAAACACAAACCTTTAACATTTAAGGACAAATTTTAACCAAATTTTCCAATTACATTTGATCTTTAATGAATCTTAAGAAAAGATTACCAGAATCTGCTCAACTGTTATTATGTTATACATTATTTGGTTCTCATGCTGTTTGATGGTCTCCTCCTTCACCATCCATCCATCTTCCATCCATCATCTTCTGCTTCCTGGTCACGGGGGCAGCAGCTTTACCAGGGAGGCACAGGCATCAACAGCCAGCTCTTCTAGGAGGACCCCAAGGTGTTTGCAGACCAACGGACTATTTATATTTTATGCTTTTAAATTTAATGAAAGACAAACCTTTAAAATTTAAGGACAAAATTTAACCAAATAATTGTCAAGTCTGTAGCTTATTGTAAAAGCAGTTCCATAGATCACAGTGTGATGTTTTGCAACTTTAACATGAACCTTGTGCATATCTAAATAATAAAAGTGAAGATATTTTTAATAAATCTTTATTGTAAAAATCTATACTAAAATGGAAAATACATGGGTTTAAAGCAGACAGAGAAGGCAATTCATTCATTCATTCAACCTTTATTTAGACAGATAAGTCACATTGAGCCTCTAAGACTCATTTACAAGTGAGATCTGCTTAGACAGACAAAAAGTAATGAAATTAGACACATTAGGAAACTGAGGCGAAAAAATTCCTATTAAAATCTTTCTTCATGCTTGAGAAAAAAATTATAATATTAAAAAACACCTCGCACAGATAAGCACATAATGATGTAGACAGTCTGCAGAGCGGGGAGACACCGAGAACAATGAGCAATATTCATAGATGCTCTCGAGGTCACCGTAAGAGTTCTGATAAGGATGGAATAACCAACAGCTCCTCCGGTGAGATCCGTAAACATTCTCGAGGATGTCGGGGAATGGCCAAGGTCATGAGA